>LTDI01000591.1:0-22359 GCA_001654545.1 Fusarium agapanthi
ATTAGGTTATAAGATAATACAGTATATAGAATATAAGTTAAGGAATAATATAGCTAAAATAACACTTGGCTTCAATCTTTATAGAGGGGACTTTATAATTACCCTAAAGGACGCCATGGTTGAGTCCTGAGAGCTCCACTACCTAAGGTACCTACTAACCTCCGGTCTGGCGCCGAAATCGGGACCACTTCCCGTGGATGAATGCAAGCATTGCAGGGTACCTGAGGTGGGTACATCGCGTCCTTCAATCAACACTGTACATGACTGTACAGGCACTCCTACAGCTGTTTAGCCACTGCAGTGGGCCATAGAGGATGCGCTAGTATCCGTGAGCCAACTCAGTCTGGGCTTTGTCTCGGCCTGGCAGGTACGGAGTACATTGATATCGTATAAGTACTAAGGTAGTTTCCGCATGTTACCACCTCCACCTCGATGTCAACACTGAGGTTGCTCAGTGCCTTGCCTCATCATCGCTTCCCCAGGCCAATAAACCACGCTTCAAACAAGGACACTTCACAATGTCCTCGGCGAAACCCAGTGGCTCGTTATCAAAATAACGCTCCTGTGACTGCCACGTTTATTTAGCAGCCTTCAATTTCCTCAACTTGCCTTCCATCTTCCGACAACTTCAGCCCGATAGTTCTCCTTAGGCCATGGCCGACGAGTTCGTCCCCTCTGCGCCATCACCCCTCACCAGCTTCACATCCGACACAGGGCTCGGTTCTGCCAATGCATCTGGTCCGTGGTACAATCCTGCTGTCTGGACAGTTAATGTGACACGCTATGCGCCCATACTAGAGGACCTTGTCTGGGCCGGTCCACGATTCGTTAAGAAACTTGGATCTTATATTTCTGTGCCCGAACATCTCGAGACGACGACCGGCAATTCGAATTACATACCAGCAATAGTTGGCGCGAATACCATACTTGCCGAGGCCGACCCGACTATTCAGAACATCATGGAGCCCGTGTTAGGTACGGGGGGGTCTGAGACAGCGGCCACTGCTCCCATAGGACGGGTACCCGTTGACAGTGTCCGTAGCTTGGGCAGTGTCTTTGGATATGCCACCAGCAAGTGGGCTTTGTGTTGCATAGCTATGGCAGTCATACTCAACAGGACACACATATTCGCTGCCACTCGACGACGCCTTCGCTTGCGATGGTCGACAAGACTCTTATTACGATTCGTTCCGATCGTCCTATTGGTAGTACAGGCGCGCCAGTTACTTCAATCTATTCAGTGCCAGACCTCATCCGACTTTTCCGAGCTACGATGGGGTAATGCAAGCAAAAGCTCAGACTTGATGTTCTCACACCAAAACGCCTTTCTCAACTCTCTGAGTTCAATTTTACTCTTCTCAGCCTCCGATGAACAGTCCTGTATTGCCGTTCGGATGATACTGTCCGATGAATCTGGCTCTGCTCGTAACCTGACCGGCTCCTTGTCCATGCTATGGCCTTTGTTCGGAACATTTTGTCTTAGCCAGTTCCTTGAAACAGTTTCCTGTGCCGTGCAGGGCCGTCCCGTCGCACCGGAGACAGGTATGACACTATTCGAACAATCTCTTGCGTTTGCAGAGGCAGATGCTGCTATCAGTAACCAGCTTGGTTGGAACATTTTCACTAAAACAACTTCTGCTGATGCCCCAGCCTCAGGGCTTGGAAATGCTATAGCTCTGACTAGGTCAATGGTTATGAGAAGGGTCAACACCTCGCCCGAAGTTCTCCTCGTTGCCTTGCTATCTTCGATGACGCATATCACGAGCCATATTCTCGGTATCTTCAATCTGCAAGCCAAGTACCGACTAATGAGCACGGGATTCTGGGGTCTCTGCTTTATGGCTAGCATTGTATGGGCAGCCATCTCCTTTGACCTCGACAATCCATCCTCTCAGAGTCTACTCAGATTTCCAACTGTTTGCATCATAGGGTTTGTGCCACATGTCCTTGTTCTACTAGGTATCGCTATATGCTTGTTAATATACGGGCTTGCTTTGCTCCTCTCAGCATTCTCTCCCCCTTCGACATCAGACATGGCTTCAATGACCATTCGTCAGCGTCTAATTCATGCCCATGAAAACATGCAGGCGAACGTATCGCTCTCTTCCATTCGCATCACTCGAGAAATGGACTTCTACACAGCTCTACTGCGAACTGGGTTCGGTGCTATCACCATGGCTAGTGAGGCCGTCTACCTAAATGAGGACAAAGGCATCAGTTTAAAACGACGCACCTGGCTGGAAGAGCAGCGATTCAAGGAGGCCGAGGAATTGCAAAGAAAACTAATTGGTGGTGGCGGCGGCCTGCCCGACTCGCGATATGACCAGATCGGCGCAATCGGCCTAATTCCCGTGAAAGGGGGGCCGTCAATTGCATCCAACGGGTACGCGCGCGAACGTGCTGCTCAGAAGATACCGAAAGGACGCAGTGAGCGCAACCTTCATGCGGGCATTGGCGCGTCTGAAAGGAGTTCTCGTTGGCTTATGGCACTGGAGTTTCTACTCAGTATCAACAAACTTATTGCAAGAATTAGCGCCAAGTCTTTGTTGTGGTGTCTTGCAACTCTACGGATCCGATATCAGCCGGCATGGCTCCTTTGGCTTGCCCAGCACCCAAAAAGTATGGACGGCCAGAGCAAAAGCTCTAGTCGTAAACAGCCACGATCAATAGGACCATCTTCATATAATGATGGACGCATACCGAAAGAGGAGACGGCAGACATCGAGGCCGAGTTCAGGCGTGTGTGCATAGACCAAGACGAGGAGAGCCTAGATAGGGACCTATACAAATATTGGGTGAAAAATGGCTGGTGGGGATCTGCAGATTCCAGCGGCGACTTTGAACCTCATTCAGATGACGACTTCGACACTACAAGCGTCGTCTCTATGTCGACCACCGGCGATGGAGTGGATGATTACCAAGCATGGGAGTCAGAAGACGAGAATGACGACGGCCAACGAACACCTACTCAACGATCCCCTCAAATCAGTCGTGAGAGCACGCCTTTCCATGACACCCCTATGCAAATATCTGATCTAGCACGTCTTCTGCATCCCACAAGCCCTGAAGAGCGTGAGGAGGCCGTGACCTTGTCTGCCCACCTCCAAAGCGATGGGATCATGACACGCGCCAAATACCGGCGAATGGAGCAATTGCAACGCACTCGAGTCTTAGTCTCACCAGGATCTGGCTTACTACAGCCCAAAGCTAACATCATGCAACCGGGGCGCAACACCAAATTAGATCCCGACGAAGAGGAGCGTCTTTTGGAACAGCTTTTGCTATCACGGCGGCAAGCGTTTGCATCAGCGGCATGTTCCGAGACATCATGGGAAAACGGGGGATCAGGTTTTGGAAGTGATGGTCCGCAATGTGTGGTGTGTCAAAGTTCACCTAGGACCATTATTGTCTGGCCCTGTCGATGCCTGAGTCTATGCGACGACTGCCGAGTCTCTCTTGCTATGAACAACTTTGACAAATGCGTCTGTTGCCGCCGGGAGGTTATTAGCTTCAGCCGCGTTTTCGTTCCCTGAGCTCCTGCAAACTCACGATTAGGGCAATCGGTAATGTTTTATTTTATTTTGCTGTGATTAAGCAACTGCAGCCTTTGTTGTACTCATTTGCGTCGTTTCATTTTCGGGAGGTGATGGGCATGGATTCACAATGGTTAAGGACTTTCATATTTTGACTCAAATCATCTTGTCAGGTTATGTTCGGCATAGCATCTATTATTTTCAAGCTTTTACATTGCAGCCCATTCGATGCTAAAGGTTCTCATCTGTTGGTCATCTCGTGATCCATTCGCTAGTGGCTGTTCTGCCCCTATCAAATACGCCTTCTTCACAGCTGTGGCGAGGCGGCCTCCTGCTACGATGTCCAACACGGGAATATCTTCTTCCCATTCATACTGGTTTGCCATGAAATGGGCATGAAACCTCAAGGGATCGCCTGGGTAGACGCTATACTTGGCACCAAAGCGAAGGCCGGGTGTTGTGTAGTGACCAGAAGTAAGTAGAAAACCACACAAAGGGCCTTGCGTAGGGTTAGTGGCCTGGTATGTCCGTTCAACTTCTGAAGAAATCAGCGACCCACTGGACGTTGGGGTGACGCCCAGGGATTTGATGGCAGATTGCTGCTGATGTACGGCGGGTTTAGTTTCACTAGTGGTGATGGTATCGTCGTCGGTATTGCTAGGAGGCACACGGCGGGATTTCCCACGCTTCAACGCTCCTTCAACAACCTTCTTGGCATTCTTTTCAGCAAGAACATATTGTGCTGTATGCTTTCTTGTCCTAAGCGAGTCGAGGTACAACTTCCTCGCCTCGCCGTTGTGATTCTGGAGAGCATGGTGGTGGGCAGCTACGTCGTCTACAAGATAAGCCACATTCTTATGCAATAACGCTTCAGCCTCCTCAGGCCGGAGTTCAATTGGAAGACCGAGAAAGATGTTCTGAGTCGGTTGCTGAGGCGCAGTTCCGGCTAGTGTACCGTTGATATTCTCATTCCGACGCAAAGACGCAGCCGCTTCAGAATCGAAGATGAGATATCGCCCAGCGATCTTGGATATCCGAACAGGGGCTGGATCGAAAGAGGCCATAATATCTATGGAAGCGTTGCGAGTTAGCGGGCGCGTCGTTGGGAGTATAGCGAGCATGAACAAGTGTGAAAAGGACAACGTCATAAGTCGTCTTCGTAATTTTATTGTGTCGTCACAGAAAATCAGGGGATTGACAGATTAATAAGTGTATAATCATTGTGTCCGAGTCGCGTGGGTGAATTGCGAGAGAAAAAGATTGATTTTGACATACCTTTTGGGATGGTTGATGTTGGTCAGAAGAAAGAAGAGAAGAGTAGGAAAGGTAGCTTGGAGCTGCTTTTAGGTGATAAAATTTTTAGGCGAGTGGGGTGGGGAGGAAAAGATAAGATAAGACTCCGGAGCTTGAGACTCAAAGGCAGGGTCATAAAAGCAGGTGAATCATTGAATTGCCTTCTCTTCAAAAATCCAAGGTCTCCTTCTTGTGATCATTGGGGTTGGAAGCTTTATTTGGCTCTTCCTCGTCTCCAATCGGTGGTAGACTAAAGGGTGTAATTACCAACCCACTGGAACTGCTCAGCTTGAAAGATAGGTTTTCCCTGTTCCAGGTACCTTCCAGACCGCCGCCCTTTTCGTGGAACACAGGTAAGCTATGGGCACGTAGTAGCCCTTGGCCTTTGTCTTCGTTGCCGGGCTCCCGCACGACCGGAGCTTGGTGTTGCAGAGGAATCAACTCGAGAACTCCATCGGACAGTAACTCCATCCACCTTATTAGTCCGGTAGATCGAGGGAACAAAGTGACTGGGATAGTCACAAATGCCGTAACCTGGGTGGAGTACTGTCGAAGGAGTGCTCTCAAAGCATGGAGGAACTGGAGGACCTCTTTGGGTTGACTGGCAGCAGAATTATACAGTGTAGGCGAGAGGAGGCTGGGTACCACGATCCTATGTACTGTAGAAGGTGGCGAGTTCTTGATCTTGGAGGTCACATCGGCAATGAACTTGCGGAACGGCGTGTTTGTTGGAGATGCCATGGGACCTTCCACTGGGGTTGTGTGCAGCTGACCCTTGATGGCACTGTTTTCAAGACGCTTGGTCAGGTCGAAGCCATGACAGAACGTGCTTGGTGTCTGTCCGGGAGTTGTTTGTGCTTGGGCATCTACAACAAGTCGCAGGTCAGCATTACGTCCTTGGAGGAAGCACACAGAGCATACCTCTGACTGGAGCGTTGCGCTGCCCGAGTGTCTCGTAGCGCCAAGCAATCTTCATCTTTTCATCTGATGATGAGGTTGGCTTACTGCTCTTCTTAGAGCCATCAGGGCTGCCGAGACCAGGAAGCTCTCTTCTCCAAGCATCACCAAACCCCAAGAGGTGAACTTGATGTCCTTGGGCCAGTCCTTCGGCGGCATAGTATCGTAACAGTACCCCTCCAAAGTCCGTAGTTCCTGTCTCTTCAACGAGCAAGGAAGTTCCCATTGGCATTCCAGCATGACCTGACAAGAGCTGATCCAAAGACTGCGTGCCTGTAGAGGTAGTCAAGCGCCCATCTAACGGAGATGGTCTTGTTCCAGGTGCAAGAGACTTCTCTTGTCGAACGATGGGAGATGAGGACCCGGCAGCTCCAATGACGACATTGCGCTTACGAAAAGACATTGTCTTTATCTTTCGTGTGCGAGTCGCTGAGTGATACTTTTTCTTCCTCCTCTTTTTAACAAAGGGGTAGTCCTTAGGAGGTACCCAAGGTAGGCTGTGATAGAGGGAGTGAGTACTAACATTGGAGTGTGATATCAGCATTGTGTGTGCCCCACCTACGGGCAGTCTGAGTGAGGTAAGGTACTCCGTACCGTACCCAAGTATCCACCAACTTTTTCCGAGCTGCATCCAAACATTTTCTCTTCTTTGATGTAAATCAACGACAACGCGAAAACCATAACGACCTCAAGATATCTCTTCCGTCCTTCCGCCTTCTTCTCGACTGCCCAACATGGCGAGCGGCGACGCTACTCTGTTCGAAGAATCGTTCACTGTGACTGAGTATGATCAGTCCAAGTATGACCGTGTCGCCCGCATTTCGTGCACTTCAAGCGACTCTCAGACTGTTATGACGCTAGATATCAACATCGAGCTCTTCCCCTGTGCTGTTTCCGACACTCTGCACGTAGTCATGTCTACTACTCTCTCTCTGGATGGAAGCAAGGAGGACGAGAAGGGCTGGCGAGACGTTGGCAAAGGTGGTGATGCGCCAGCGACAGCCGCCGACCTTTATGACTACGTGTGCCATGGAAAGATCTACAAGTTCGAGGAGACATTCGATGGAAATACCATGTGCGTCTCTTCCATGAAGCCCCCTTGTCACCGAGTCTGGAACATCCACGTTTGCTGACTGAATCTAACCTACAGCAATGCCTACTGCTCTTTCGGTGGTCTTCTTATGTCGCTTCAAGGCCCTATCAAGAAACTGACCCCCCTCCGTGTCGACAATGTCTACCTGCTCGTCAAGAAATAATCAGAAGTGCCTAAAATTGTCCATTTATCTAGACTATAGCTCTTCGCCGCCACCATGGGCTTTTGTGTTACCACTAGCTCTAGGCCACATTAATGATACCCATGCCAAAACCGCCTTGTTGCCCCCAATGATTCTCAAAGTCGAAGACTCTATCTCGCCTCTGTGAGCCTGGTCTATCGGGATCACAATGAGCGCCAATTGCTTTGATGCGGACCTGGGAAAGGAATGTCGCGGCGCACTCTCCGCTTGATCTGCTCAATCTCGGGATCGTCCCCGTCAGTGAGAATTCCATGACGAATGAAAAAGTCGAGGGTGACGAGGGCACAATTGGACTTGAATCGACCCTCGGCGAGATCCGCCTTGACTTGATTAACGTCGCAGAGGTCAAATTTCTCTGCCTCACCATCTTTGGGTTGAGGGATCACATTGTTGGGAAGCTCGAGGTCGTATAGCCACTGGCACTCAGGATAAATGAAGCCGCCTTCGCCAACCTGTCCCTCGTCCGTGATATAAATGTATGTGACATTGCCGACGAACTTGGCACCATTGCGAACGATATCATCAGGAAGACTGGCTTCCTCGTCAGCCTCGCGAATGACGCATTCGAAGGGGTCCTCTCCTGTCATCAAACCACCTGCCACGGTATTATCAAGCATGCCGGGAAAGGTTGCCTTGTCCCGAGCACGCGTAGGGACCCAGAGGCGAATGCCATGAGGTGCAGCATCATCCTTGACATACGCGATCATGTGAACGCCGTAACGCACCGTACCAAGCAAGCCTATCGCAGCGCGTTCCATGCTGAACAATAGCTCGCCACTACGTCCGTATACAGGCCATAGTTCGTCGCGCCAGCGACGGAGAAGAGGGAATGTCCCATTCTTCCGCCAATAGTCGGCCAGGGTCGCCGCGCGCCGAGTACGTTGTTCCTCCGTATGTTCTTGAAAGAGCACAATAGTTTTCCTCTCGTCATCGCATTCCATCTCTCCCCTGACCTCTTCAGGAACCTGGTGCAGCTCTCTGGCCACACGGTCTAGGATGTACCCAATAGGGTATGTGCCTTGGCTATCTCTCCATACCAGAGTATAGAGCCCAGCATTCATTTTGGTGAAAGCATCGGGATCAGTCTCGGCATACGGGAACCTTGAGAGATGAGTTACACTTGTATGAGAATGGTAGGGATTTTGAATCATACATGTCCACTTCATCGATGAGATCGATGCTTGTTTTGGCCATTTTGATACAGGGGAGGACCGATGCCTGAATTGTTGTGTTGGTGGGGTTTCCCTGGTTCGTAGCTGATCTGATATCGTATATATTCAAATGGAAATAGTAAGTAGATGATGAAGTCAATGTTGAGTAACCAAGGTATCGACTGTTTGGCAGTAGACGTAGAAGGTTGATGCAGCTGCGGGCTTTTCCCAACGTTGCCCGGTAGATAAGGTGTGCAAGATTGGCAGAGCAAGCACCTGCCCTCGAAATACATATACTGTATGCTCTTCGGGAGTGATTAGATAGATCTGATATAAAGCTCCGGCTGTTGTCTATCTGGGCTTCTCGGTGAAGCTACATCAGGAAGTAAGGTAAGGTAGTACTAGGGTTACGGTGGCTCTGCTTTTACTGGATCAGCGTCGAGATACTTGTGACATTTTGGTAGCCCCACGCTGCTCGGTGAGACCAAGTACATACGCTCTCCATGTATCCCCTAACTTAGGCTCTAGACATACTTCCAAATACTCCAAATGGTTGAGGAGTACATTCCCCTGTATCCTGAGTCACGTATAGTATAGCCGAATTCTCAATGTTTCTGTCACCCTACCTACCTATTATGGTATATTGAAACATCAAGGGTCAACTTGGCATGCAATGTCCTGCCCCCTTGTTAGTTACCCTAAAGACCCCTGTGGGGAACACTAGGGGCTTGGCTACCATATGAGGTCACTGCTCATCAGGTCCATCCATTGCTACCTACACAGCTAAAATTCATTCCATTTGTTTCTAGATTACCCTCGAAACACCCACCAATCGTTTCACACTAGACTACCTACGTACTCCGTACCAGCCAGCGAAACAACGACAAAGAATACCTGAGGTAAGGTTTCCGTAACCTAGACCCTCATTAAGGTACCTATACAAAGAACTCACCACAGCCGTTCCCTTCCATCCCTGGTTAGAATCAAATATTCCTTTATCATATGATCATTCGATCTTGCGACTGACTATATCTTACTCATCTCGATATCTAGTATCATCATGTCAAGCCCACTCTTTGGCATCGTCCCTGCGGGCCAACCACTCATCACAGAACCTTCTTCAACCCCCTCGCCAACCTCACTACTCTACGCTCTCCCTACCACAAAACACTTCTCACATATTGTTGTCTTTATGCTACCAGGCATAAGTCTCCCGCCGAACACTGCAGCAGCAATCTACCTAGCAACTGCCACCGATGTCGCAGCAGCAGCTCAGTCAGGCGGCACACCCAACTTCCGCTTCCTTGGAGGTATAGGCCCTGGAAAGGAGAGCGCCATGTTCAAGGTCAGCGGTGGAGGAGAGGCCAGTGATTTAGTGATTGGTGTATCAGTGGAGCCAGAAGAGTCTGTTGGCCAGCGCTTACAAGAACTCGCTGCCACTAAGTCTGGCAACTCATCAGGCGGCCAGCCCAGTACGGCTATACTCGCACAACGGATCATCCAGAACGCCTTCAACTTTCTATCAAGCTTTAGCGGTACAGCAGGACCTGGTGGTGTTGAGGTTGTGCCGCTCAAAGCCTTTGAAAACTGGTGGCGTAAGTTTGAATCAAGAGTTCGGGCAGATCCTAGTTTCCTGGAGAAGCAGTCAGACTAGTGTTGGCTTATAAGCATCTGGAAATGCCTGATCAAAGCTTCAAGGTGTATAACATTCGGGCAGGGAATATATTCAACGGTGAAAGGGCGAGTCTGGCTGGTATGGTATCAGGGAGGATCATCGCAATAAACCATCTTTGAGCGACTGACAAAATTGATTAATTGAATTACAATTCGCACAACTGAGCGTACGCCCCTACCGAGAAACTACATCGTTGTGAAACACTCCCAGAAGCTCCAGACAAATAATGTAGCGTGATATCCAACAAGAAAGACCCCAATTTCGTCGCCAAACTCAGCCAACAGATCAGCAACTGCCACGACTCTGTTTTATGGTATAGCTTATGCGTTCTTGTGAACGCCATATCTTTAATGCTCCTCCAGTTCCAACAAACTCCCTGACGCCGTGATGTTGCCGTTGACTCCCCCCCCCGGGGGAAAAATACCAAATAAATATAAATTTCGCATTAATGCGTCCCCATGAATCATATCGAAGCGCTCAATCTTCCCGTACAGGCGACATGAATGGACTCTTCGCACGAGTTGGGCTGCCGTTGCGGCTCTTTCGGCCAGCACTCAATAGTGAGGGCGATAGCCGTTCTCGACTTTCAGTCCGCACTACAAGTCCGGCACGATCCATTGCTGACGGAGGGCGAGTGAGTTCGTCCGCGCGGCCTGCAGAGATACTAGGCGTTGCTAGACCCGATGCCCGTCCCTTTCGTGAACCATTACTACTGCTGTCCGAATGGTCATGTTCATCCGAATCGACATCGCCCAACTCAAAATCAGAGAAATCACCTTCCTCCATTACTCTCTCATAAGATGGCCCCGAGTTTCGTCCAAAGAGTTTGTGGACAAGAGAGGAGCCGCGGCCTGGTTTCCCTGATCGCTTTCGCCGGCTAATCATGCTGAATATCTTTCTTCTTCGCTCAGGCTTGCGGAGCAAATAGGCGACCAACAGAATTATCAGAACAAATGCGACAAGTCCACCAGTTGACTTTCCAGGCTTTTTCAGAAGATCTTCCAGGTCATCGTCATCGTCATCGTCCCCTGTGTGGGGTGCGATAGGTGAAGAGCCGGCGTGCTCAAAATCCTTCGCTATCCCCTTGTCTACATTGCTTCCAAAGCCGACAGGCAGCTCAGAACCGGACGGAGGAACTTGTCCGGCAGCGTATAGGACCATTTTACCCAAAGTCCAGCTTAACTCGATGCCATCGATTGTGTCAACCGGCCTGAAAGGGTCGTTAAATGATTTCTCACCATCATCCTTGATAGTGTCGTTGGCTGCACCACCTTCAAGACCAACACGAGGGATGCCAATTCCGTCGTAGAGCATATTAATCAGCCATGAGGCCTTAAAACAAGCCAAACGCGCCTCGGCTGCCTTCCTTTCTGGCGATTTCTTGCGTTTATCAAGATCTCCCTCGATGTCTGACCAATCGCGACTGCAGAATTCCATGACATTGTTTTGGTATGTTGCCAGATCGTAAGCCTTGTGTTTTCCGCCAAAGACGCCATGAGTTGTATGCCAATATTCCGAAACACCAACAAAGTGGTTAATGTCGAAGTCGATACCGGGTACATGCTGGCCATTAACAAGGCAGGGATGGTCTTCGCATGGCTTGTCTTTGCCCAGCAGAGGATAGGTTACCGTCAAACATTCGTCGAACTTTCCTGTACCAACCAAAACTGTCTTATCCGACTTTGATTCAACAAGTTCGCCGTCTAGAGTAGTTCGCAAGCCATTAGGCATGCAGGGGTCAGGCAGCTCGTGGGTAGAGTCAGTATTGTAATGTTCTTGTAGACGTTCGACATAACGGCTGCGGGCTTGATTGGCACCGAATCCGAGCCAGGTTGCAGTGAAGACTTTGTATTCCGATGGTGATCCGTCGAGTGTTCGCATGCGCACCATCTTCAAATCATCCGCATGCTTTGCGGATTCAGTTGCATTTGGAGCAAAGGCAATCTGAGCAGATGCGCCACCCATATCGAGGAAACCGTAGGTGTGATGATTCTTGCCATGGTCGTGCTCCTCGGGGTGATCGAAGCCGCCCAGCAAATAATTCGCCGCTATCCAGCCATACAGACCCTCGGTTTCGCCAGAGATAACTTGGATATGGGCATCGCAATCCGGAAGAATGAATTTCGTATTCGACTGTAAGTACGTGCACATTGATATGAGGAGTGCCGACTGCTGAGGCTTTGGTAGCAATCGCATACCAGCCGTTGCCATAAGGTAAACCGGGGTCTCGGAAATCTTGCTGTCCGGGACTTTGTCGAGAGCAATATCGATCAGCTGCTGCAGATGATCGGGACCGATTTGCGCAGGCCTCTCTGCAAAACTCGAAACTCCAGGATGAATCTTCTTGTTTTCCTTGAGCTTGATCTTGGGGAGAGACCTGAGCTCGGCAGCCGATGCATCTTTGGTAGCTTTGGCGTGATTCTTCCACTTGTAGATGTATACTCGAGTTCCCGAAGAACCAGCGTCAAGAATGACGCCATATTGTGCTGCGTGGGACAGAACTGTCAGTCAGAGTTTACCAGCAAGAAGGCGAATACCGACATGATTTACCCATCAGGGCAGATGATTGGGGCAGTTTAGTTCTGACAGGTGCAACAGCGACGATAAGGACGGAGCAAATTAGATATGAGTTGGGGTAACCTATTTGGTCGTCGCGAATGTTCTTCTTGATAAGTATACCGCAATCGGCGTTGAACGAGCTGTTTCAACCGGTATGCGATGGTTCGTGATGTTGCGATACGGGGTGGATCCCCAATTGAGCGAAGTTGATGATATTTCGACTTTGACGATAACGAGAGCGTCGAGAAGATGTAACGAGATTAAACTAGAGGCCGGCCCCGGAAAAGATATCGTTGAATAGGTCTAACTTAGCAAGTGAAGCGAGTGTCGAGCATCATCCGGATACGTAAGCGAGTGGAAGTTGGAGGTATACGTCGTTAAAGTTGCAAACAAGAGTCGTAGAGCAAGATTCCAACAATGACCAGAACGAAGAAGTGATCAAGGCCAAAAGAGGGTTAGCGAGGATGAAGTTTGACAAGGATTCGACGAGGACACGAGACGGGAAGTGGATTTGGTGTCGAATTGATTGGACCAAGTTATTGCGTACGGCGCAGTGCATTACAGTAGGACAGCTGGTGATTCAAGATAAGGAAGACTGCAGTTGATAAGATGGTAAGGGGAGAAACGGGACGAAAACAGAACCACAGGGGCATTGCTTCGATTCGGTTGGCTCGCTCGCTGGAATGGATTCTATACGTACATACCTTATGCGTAAGGTAATGGCGCCAGCAGTGCATACCTCTCCTTAAGGTAGGTACCATCTTTACCTGTAAAAGATTACCATCACGTGAAATTCTAAGAATAGATAGGCATACCCTAGACAAAAAGTTATCCGCATGAAGTGAGGTCCGATACGAACATTGGCGCAAATTGATCGAACACACTTACTCACTCACAGTCTCCTTCGATGGACCGAATGGCATCCCTCGACCATATTTTATCGTAGGAGAAATTTTCATCTATTCAAGTGTATTATCTCTATTCGCATTCGCTCATTGCAATCTACATCCTCTCTTGCCTATGAAAGACGCCTCTATGTGTCACAGGCAACCAGATAACCAACCACCCTGGTAGAGACGAGAAAAAATATATCCTCCACAAACGATCCCAAGCTAATCTACCTCGATATTAAGAACGATCCATTTAAGCGTAGCCCAGCTAGTTAAATATCGCTATCCTCCAGCCTCACCAACTCAGAAGTCTTGTTCTGCAATCCCATATCCGTGTTGTAGTGCTCACGAAGCCCAGGGTACTTTCTCTCATACCACTGAATGCGGGCTTGCAGCCACAGCATGGTCGTTTGAAGTCCCTTTAATACCTGCAGCAGGAGAACAGGTTCTTGTAGAATTGGACTCCAATACTCCCATTCATGTGTCTGGCAGTACAGCTTGAAGGCAAACTCTTTCGCTACCAGTATTTGGCGCTCTAGCTCCGTTTTGATTTCCGTTTGCTGTTCGCAATCTCTCCGGATCGTCTGTATGCGTGTCTCGAGATGAAGAACTTCAATATCATCTTGGACGACATGACTTGGACCTATCCGAGGTCGAGGAATACAAGGTTCATCCGATAGTATCTTTAGATCCCGCTCATATTCAACAATCCTGTTTCTCTGTGCATGAGGCGTGTCTTTGTGTTGGTGACCAGAGACCTTCGCATTATCGAGTACCGGATCAGAAACAACAATGAATTTGTCGTTTTCTCCGGGTGGATGAGAGTCATCAGTGGCAGGAACTGGACGAGAGCGAGGGGTTTCATGCTGCTGCTGTGCTGACTGACTTCGCTCAAGTCTCGCCCGGGAATATGTATATGTGTTGTCACCTGGTAGCTCCGCTGGTAAAGGGGGAAGCCGTTGCAGTTCCATGGCGGGACGCGATATGGTGTTTGGGGACGACACCGTACCTTGGATTTTGGCTTGTTCCGCCCGATATTGTGCCCGTAGGTTCTGGGGTTTACCCCCAACCCTTCTCAGCTTGTGCCATTCCCTGGTTTTTTCCCTGATGCGTGCGAATATTCGCACAGGTTTACCACCATCTCCCGAGCCCGATGGCTCAGATAACGGCAAACCTAGTGCCGATTGGGTATGCCATTTAATTTTAGCGATGAAGCTGTCTTGCATGTTTAATCACCTGTTGTAAAAGTATATGATGTTAGAAATAAGTGCTGCTCCCTACGGAGAAGAGGAGATAGAGTCAAGAATGCTGTGGAAGCTGCTGCTTTTAATGTCGATGATTCAGTCACCACATACAAGAAAATGCATATATGATTTCTCAACGGTCACGGTGTTCCCATCAAAGCCATTGATTGAATAGATTATCTGTCAATTTGAACAAAGCGCCAGACCAGAACACTATTGAGTACATGAAAAGCAAAATCACTATTGAATTTCCCTTCCTTTGTTCTGAAGCATCAAATACTACCGCCAATGCCGGTCTTGAGAACAAAGCGACAGAAGATAGCGCAATAAACTGGATGCACAGAAGGCGATTACTTGCTTATTGTCCTGCCCATTTCATAGATGCCTCGAGAGCATATCCAATGCTGGTGGGTTATTCGCTTGGCTGACTTTGATGCCGGATGTTAGTCCAACACCTGCCAGGCTACCCCGATGATGACTGAAGCCTGGAGCAAACGTGTTTGTAGACTGCCTTGTACCGCCAAAACTAGGAATTGGGGTTCCCGCGAGAGTTGGCAATGTCGTCGTTTGATATACGGATGTTGTGCTGATGCCAGATCGGCGGAGGCCACCAACAGGGGCTTCTGATGTATCGCCTGTCATACGTCAGCAAGTACCGTATGTTGGTGAAATAAAAATGCTCACGATGGGATGACCCTCCCAGTCGTGGCCAATGGTTTCCTTCTCTTGTCATACTTGTATAGTTTCGTGAGAGGCCGGTGTTCATTCCCGAGATATCAATGCGATGACTCTGGCTAAAGGCTGGCGGAGGGATACTTTCAGCATGGCTTTGTGTAGGTAAGTTAACTTCATAGCCTGAGTTCATCTGGGTTGTTTGTAAGGTTGAGTCAACAGCATCCGATGCTGCCCTCTGAATCTGACCAAGCTCAGCCTTCCTCTTGACTTTTTCGTAGAGTTCTTGTAACTGCATGACCTTACGACTTTTGTCTTTGTAAGCCCGGGAGATTTCGTCATTCTTGCGCCGCAGAGCATCCTGATCTGCTGCTAGACCTGCGCTGTGTCAGCTGCATAGGTGCAGATTTGGGAGAAGTAGAGCACTAACTTGACAACTTGTGGTGAAGACCTTCGATCTCCGAGTTAGCGTCGTTTACGGTCTTCTCGAGGCGGACGCTGAGACCTGAGTACTTTTCGGTTAGGGTTTTGTATAAATACTGCTGGTAATAGATGTCTTGGGTGGTCTGGTAAGCCCAGAAGCTGAGAGCCCGGCCGGCACATTCCATGATAACGTTGGGGCTCAGTCCGCTTAGAACACTGGTCTTGTAGTCTTCACTTGGATTCAGGTTCGTAATCACGGCGTCGTCCGGATTGGTTAGTTGCGAGTGGCAAGCAGGGCATGTGTTGCGACGATCAGCTTCCTGTCCGTTGACACCGAGTCGCTGGGCGCAATCCATACAGAAGATATGGCTATTAATTTTGATGTCAGAGGATCGCTGGCTTCTGAATGTCATATGCTCACCTGCATGTCGTCACAAGTGCACGTTCGCTCAGCTCTCTTCGACATTTGAGGTTATTGCATGTGAGTGCGTGCTCCATGCCTGCTCCTCTGTGATTCTGCGTCCGCGTCACGGAAATGAATCGTGCCCAAGAATGGTTGTTTTCTGATGGAAGGGGATGGTTTGCGGTTCGTCTTGAGGATTGAACCGGCATGGTTGATACCAGCAGACATGGGAAGGAAGAGCACCGCGATGATGCCTTCCAGATATGGAAGTTCAAGCTTGCTTAGGTACTATACCTTACCTTACTATACCGTACCTACGGTATAGTAGTACACTTCAAATCACCCCGACAATGGATTGGAGAAAAGCTGACACAGAGACAATATCTAAGCCAAGGGACCTTAAGTACCTTAGGTTTTAAGGTAAGGTACTCAAACATCAAGAGATATGTATGTGTTTGTATATAGATACTACCTAAGGGAGGCAAAGTAAAGTACCTACCTAGGTAGTCATACGGTAAATAGTAGGTACCTAAAGTAAAGCGAAGCAACGTAAAGCAAGTAAAGGGTCGTGACCTCGTTTCATTGTCGTAAGCTGTGATCCGGCCAAGGAGACGATCTGCGTCCCCGGGGGGGGGGGGCATGATACCCCTATACCCACTCAGAGTCGGGAATCGCATGTAAAAATACATCGAGAAAGGTTACATTTTCGTCATCTCATTTCAAGTGAGCCGTAGATTCCACGCTCATCCTCATACATCGAGTGTTGCATCGGAGTGACCAAGTCATGGCCATATGGCTGACCCTCCATCATAGATGGCACAGGCACCGAACTCCATTGCCGTAAGCTATAGTCCCACCAGGTTTGTTGTGTGAGATAGCCGGATCCATCATTGGTTTCAAGCTGTTCGGTGGGCATCTCAAATTCAAGCTCTCCGATGAGCGAGTCGAGGTCAGCCTCGAGAGAAGACTGAAGTTCCAGGAGGGAGTCTGATGGTACCAGAGATGTGTCTGGCTTGGGAAATGATGACTCGAGAGGTGGTGATGGAAGAGGATCTCCAAGTGGACATTGTGATTGAGCCAGGAGGCTGATAAGTTCCTGTTTGTCCATGGTCCGCAGGGCAGAAACGTCATGGTTTGGGTATAGGCGCCGAAGCACTGACCGACACTCCTCGAGAGATTGTGCCAAGCTATCCAGAGCCCTGGCGGACGGTTAGCCGAAGAGGTTTTCAGTTCTTGACATGTCACTTACTTTCTGGATGGAATCATTCGCTGGCGATGTTTATCGTAAGAGCAGCTCTTTGGAGCTCGGCTGGTGATGCATTGGCCGCACGGCAGCTTGCCATCGCAGCGGATCTTTCTTCGCTTGCACTCGGTACAGGCATGAGGAGTTGTTATGCGCCGTGTGCCGGCGACTCTGGGTCTTGCACTGCTGGAAGCAGCGGGCTGCTTTTTGGGAATGATGCCCTGGACTTTGATGCTGTTAGGACATGAAGACGACAATGATGATGGGTTGAGGTTGACTTACAGGTGTGAAAGGAGCCACCAGCGGCAACCTTGGTACTTGAAGGAGACATGTTAACAAGGAGTTGACAGCGCTAGTCAGGAAGATAATCCTATTGTGCAAGCCACGAAGAGAAAGGGCCCCCAAACTTTGATCTGTGTATGGCTGGACACCACACTTATTAAGTAGTGCTGTTAGTGAAGCAGGTCTGCCAAGGACTTTAGAGTAGCGGCGACGATGTTACGGTCGAGCCGGCGCCACCCCTAGCAGATAATGCGGAGAAGGACGCTGCTAGAAGTGCGGGAATGGATCGTGGGGAACAGGAGAACAGGGTCCTCATTCGTGGGATGATGCAAGTCCTTGAAATGGACGCATGAAGAGGGACGATCCAGAGCGTATGGGGTAGCGCTAGCATAGCACGACACGACACAACACTACGGATACGCAGCAGACGACTGGTTTTGCCCGGAGAGATGAGAGGGGGGCGGCTATGACATTTGACTATGCCCAAGTAATGGGACGTGAAATTAAAAGCAGGTTAAACTCAGGGTCCTGTTTGTTCACAATTGTCTTCGGGCATGGCGACCCATTTGGAAATGCCTGCAGAGGAGATTTGCTCAGAGTAGGACGAGACAGGACGTGATCTGCTGGGCCGCCTCCACGACAGATCAGTTTCTGCGCGTCATTTCGTGTATTGTACCCGAGGTTAACTAGACGCTTCTGCATTGCATCGAGACTGGTGAGAGACAGCACCCGCAATATCTGTATCCGTACGAATACACGAATACCCTCAAGGTATCATACCAACAATCGCAATGAGGTAGGGCAGGGCAGGACAGGGCAAGCAAGACATGGTGATGTGAGGTGACGATTCAGGAGTATCTGCAGTTCCAGAGTCGAGTCCAGCCCAGCCGAGCCCAACGCTATCCCCTCACCATTGCAAGCCAAATCCAACCCAACCTAGCCCTTAATGACGGGCATATTGGCTTGGGCGGCCCGAAGCATTCACGGCAGTCGACTGACGGCTGCAATGGAGGAGGAGTACTAGCAGAGTCCAAGCTTGTAAGCAAGATCTCCAAGAGGCCTCAGCGTCGCGGTAGGTCCCTTATTCCCGAAGAGTAACAGTAGCATCGCCTCGCATCCATCACACGTCGCTCCCTCGTCATGCTTCTTCAACATCGGCTGCCCCTTGCGAGTCCAAGTCCAAGCCGAAGACCGAGTCGATGGGTGGAGAAGTGACGGGGATGGGATGACTGTGGTGGCTTAATGCGACAGGCAACAGGGCAGTAAAAGGCCACGAGATGAAGGGGCCAGATGCATGCATCCAAGTGTGCATGTATGTAGTTCGAGCCGCCGGTTGCTGCCCTATCACGTTTATCCATGCCCTGGCCCCCTGGTCGGTTTGCATTTATCCAGGAACCACATCCCAAGCTTCCTATTTCGGACTTAGCAATTTTATGGTTAAGTTGACAAGCTACGGGGAATTCCTGGGGAAGAGACTCAATCGATGAACCAACATTCACTGAATGATCTGCCTTGACTGTACAATTGAGGCGTACGTACAGTACCTACGTGCTGGGTTGACAAGCGAGATCGTGTACTACATAGAGTGGATTGCATGTTGGCTCGTATATGTAAGAGATCTAGATATATCTGTACCTATCTGCCAGATCGGCCGTCAATCTTTGAGCTCTCACAACACAACACAATAAAGAAAAATAAAATAAAATACAAATGTAATTCCGCCCTCCCTGACTACTTTTCCGTCAGGCGCTATATCATGCAGGTATTCATCCGATGTTACCACTCGCCTCCCCATTGACCTTAGTCTTGCCTTAGTAATTAACCACATCACACATCACCTTGCTTTTACCAACTAGAACAAAAGCGCGCACTTCACGCACGCAACGCACAAGCAAAGCAAATCAAGCAATGCAAGCGATTCGTTCACATGGACAACCTCCGAGGATGGGACACCAACTTCCCCAAGGCACCGAGTACAGAACGCACGCACTCTCGTCAAAAATGAGCCTCGCATCGCGCGTGTGATCATTAATCGACCCATCGGAGACTTCTTTCATACCACTCACAGAACTCTGGTTAATACTCCCTCTACCAAGGGTCTGGGATCCTCGGCCCGTTTCTCTGAATCCCCTCCAGCTCCACGACTTCTACCCCGGGTTTTCCCCTCCAAGCCCTCCAACTGTTTCGGACCCTGGTTACCTTTCAGGGAAGGTGACCGTGATCCGGCTGGATAATAGTCCTGATACCGAACTCCGTGTCCACTGCTCGTCACGCTCAGAGGGAGACCCGCTCATTGCTCTCTTCAGTTTACAAAGACCTGGGGTCCCCGGCGCCAAGATTCATCCACTGCAGAATGAACCGGCCTGATTTACCGACCATGTTCCCACGTGAGTTGGCTATCGGAACACTCTGGCAGGCCCTCGCCCGCTGTCCTCAGCCTCGGCGCGCGATATGGCCGCCTCTGCCCCTCCGGCCGGATGGGTCTGACTGTAACGAACCATTCCAAACAGCTTCGTGATTCTACCCTCATCTAATTCATCGATATGTACGGATACGTCTGTCTGCCTGTCTGTCTGTATGCATGCGCTAGACACATCAAAGCCACGCCTGAGATTCCAGGTCGAGCGGCCAGCCGGAGCGTAAACCCGTGGTTACCATCATGCCCGGATTCAACATCGGACATTGTCTCTATCAAGAATAAACTCAACCCAGAACTAACCCTCCATCAGCAGCTCAACACCCTATTCTTTGCTTCTCGCTGACGTTTTGCATGAATATTGAATACTCTGCTGCCGTGAGCACTTTGACTTTGGCAACACTCGACAAGCTCCGGACGCTAACTGTAGCTCTGCTTCATGCCTCTCTCGCCGGAACAGGATTTTCGTGTTTAACCTTGGAAAAGACCTCGGAAATCTCGGGTTCTCCGTCACACCAGATACTAGAATCTTGAAGAAAGAACCCCATTCTGTCCTCTGATAGGCACGTTGTTAACATCCGGTCACGGCCCTTTTGCATGCCCGTCGATCATAATACTTGTAGAATGCTGAGAGCCCCTGTAGTTTCCCCAGTAGCAGTGAAGAAAACAGTATAGTGGCACTTATATACCCCATATGTGACTCGATCTGATAACATGTTATGGCAGCACCCCTCAAATCCGGCACTGGAGACCCCATGAGCTTGCACTCGTTCAGACTAGTAGCCGCCGAAATTCGGTGCCAAGTGTAGACTAGCAGAGACGGCCCAAAATAATGCCGAAGATTTAATTCGATTCCGCCTAATATCCCGTGGTTCATGTACAGATGTGACCAGAGGTCACCAAACCTACAGTTTGACGAGGCCATCATATACATCAAATATAGCTTAGCCGAGTGATGGCTGGAGACAGTGCTCCTTGCGAGATCCACAGCAGATCCGGCGCGTTAGGTAAACTTTGTTATTAGCCACGAGTCTAATGATGTTGTCGTTGTCCTGGTAATAAACCTCCGGACGTATTATAGGGGCAGTGCTGGACAGCCAACCTGCTTCATAGGAATACAGGCCGCCACCAATACACGCAACAACTGTATTCTACAAACTTGGACATGAAGTCTTTGTTACACTCTTGGCCTCAATTGCTGCTACTTGGACATGCAGGTTGTGCGTACCTTACAGCGGAGGTCAGACAGCACTAGGCTTGAAGAACTTGGCAGTCGATGTAGAGGCGGTGGCGACGTCCAGCAAGAGCAGAAGCTTCGCTGAAATAAGACGTCGTATTGCCATAAAGCGGTGAGTGGTAAATCATTCCGTGATCCGCCCTTGATACGACTGTTGATCAACTTGATACGTGGTAGAGCGCTTGCCACCTGACGTCCGGGGTAAAGAAACACTCCCTCCCAATCCACCTCCGTTGAAGCTCCCGCCCTCTTCGCTAAAGCTGAGCAATAAGAGGACTTACTGGTAGCCCTATGAGACTAGCAAACTAGGTTGTACCTTGATGATTGCGGTCGTTTCTAGAGAGTTCCCGTCAAAGTTCTCACAGCCTCCACACCGGCAACAAGAGCGTCGATCCAAAGACAAATGCGACTCAGGCAACCCTGCTAGCGTATATAGGTATCTCGGGAAGATGCGAGAGAGAGTTTTCGGCAGGAAGAGGTTTTTAGCAATTGGCAATATTGAGCAAGGGTGACTCACGGTGGAGGACTTGATCAGTTTTGCTGGGCAAGGAGCTCGTGGCAGGCGAACTCAAAAACAGCGTTCATTCGTTGCCCACAATATACCTTGCCAGAATATAGGTAGCTAGAATTTAGTATAGTTATCTTACGACGGCAAAAAGGAGTATAATTCCTCACCGGTTCCTGGCCTGATGTCGAGATGACATGTTTGATGCCAGGAGTGCCGATGGCCCCCGCAACCCACAACTATTACCGAATGAGGCCTTGTTTATACGTACTCATGATTTCAGGAGACTGCGGAAACGCAGTCTTTCGATGAAACGTGACTAGTTCTCATAGTGGGACTGTCTTAGTCAAGCAACATGACCTGCTCATATACCAGGAACATCGGGAGACGTCCCGGATGCTTCATTGCATAGAACATGCAAGGCGAAGTGGCCATAACCAACACCATCATCATATTGACCACATACGACCACAGGTAGTGGAAAATACGGGATCCCGTCCGCTCTCCCATAGTCAAGCCACTAACCGGCGGATTAGTAGTTGGGTCGGTGACGACCAGCGAATCCCTGCTGTTGTATGTTT
>LTDI01000593.1:0-71682 GCA_001654545.1 Fusarium agapanthi
TTGAGGATGGAACAAGAGCGGGGAGGGAGCTCTTGAATGTAGAGGTAGGTTGTGAGCGATCGTGAGAGCTGTGCTCAAATATGCTGTTACTGCTAAACAGGTAAAGCCTATTGCCTGGGGTGTTGGGAGGAGAGGCGTGGTCTAGAAGCTAAGACGATGCTGAAGGCGAAGTTGAAAGCAGGTAAATTGAGCGAAGCCTTGAGAAAGAAGTGGAGGGTAGACTAAATGTCAAGGCCCAGTCCCATCAGTAAGTGCTGAGTTACTTAATTGGATCAACTGCAGATGCAGGTAGCCTGGGCTCAGGTGGTATTGTCAAGCCGGTAGTGACGTGGGGCAACTTTTACTGCCAATGACGCGCTGTGGATAATTATCAAATAGAAAGAATAGACTTGATTAAGCAGGGCAGGATTTGGACAAGTTAAAAAAGGAAATATTCTGCAAATAGAGGCTTTGTTTTGAATGTGAGTTACGATATTGAATCAAAATCTTTTCATGAGACAGGATCATTTGTTTCTCTTGAAGGGTCCTCTCTCAAGCATATGAACACATCTCATCTTATTCCACCACCGTCCATCATCTTCTGTAGCCAGATTCCAGTAATCACGGCCAAGTCAACATCATTTCCGGGAGCTACGGACTAGACCTCATCTCAACCTCTTTAACCGAAAAGGCGGACGTCATGTATTGAAATCATTTCCCTTTTCACACCTCCTTTGTGCCTTATGGGGGACACTTGTGGCTTTAGGCTGCATATAAACTCATGATTCAAGCGCCCATCTCACTCTCGCAAGTATTCGGTTCCGTTTGTTCAAAAAGGCTTAAACAGCGCAAAGCTCCGAAACAACGAGATTAGTTAGATGATGAAGACAAGACTTTGGCAGGCGATCTCACTTTATTACACCCATCTTGACGTTCAATAACGAACACACCGCTCACTCACTCTACACTTTTTACGGGGGTTCTAGGTTGATACAGGGTAACCAACTAGCATGGGGCGTTGGTCTTGATCTCAGTTGAGAGTTGAACTGCGAACCTAGCTTTACTAAACCATCTTCAACCCTCATCTGAAAGCTTCAATAAGATGCGCTCAAATTATTGACAAAATGGAATGAGCTGCATCACCCAGAAGAAAATATATCATCTCTTGAATATATATATACCGGCGAATGGCCAGAGTCAACCTCAACTTCTCTGATCAACACCAGATAATGACCCCAAGTTCATCATGATCCAAGGCATATTTTACGCCAGATTCTTCCCCCAAGAGGGTAAATGGCCACAGAACAATGCGTTCATATGTCTCTTCTAATACCATTCAGGCCCCAAGATCGTCGCACAATCTCCTGCAGGCTGCATAACCCCCGTCGAAGGCTCAACCAAATCCCCTCTCATCGACTTCGACGTACTCCATGAGTACATCATTCCTAGACAAGCCTTCTGCAATCGCTATCTCACCATCAACACGCCAGATGGGAAGTATATGGTCCTAGGATACCCAGTTGTTATCCCACACACCAAGTATCTTCGAAATGAGTTCATCTTCAATTTCGGCCTCGTGCTCGACGCTGATGTTGACCATGTTCCTTATGAGCGCGTCGTTCGTGGTTTAGCCTCTACCTTTTCTGAGATGGAGAAACAGAACGAGTATCTGAGCCAAAATGCAGAGACAAAAGGTTCTGGGAGGAGGCCGATTGATAGTTTGCTTGAGATTGTCAAGGAGGATTTGGACAATTATGGGGAGTGCATGATTCCAGTTGGTTAGTAACTTGGTCGCTGGACGGACTTGATACTAATGAATTTACAGACGAAGCCAATACTATCAACATGAAGCTCTTCCCTCACCACATGGATCCTCCCAGAGTTCGAGGCTGGCATGTCCCTGTCCCAAAGGCCAAATTCTCCGACATTATGGATCCGACCTGGGATCTTACCCTCCAGAAAGTCATCTCTCACATCGATGGTGTTTCTGATGTCCGACGTATCGCTCACGCTGCTTCTGTCTCTCTTGAGCTAGCAAAAACTGCTCTTCGCCATCTCCTCTACTACGACACTATTCTACTTCTCGACATGTTCTTTTTCACGGCCTGCTATGCCCCACGTCCTGGGATCCATGACTTTATCCGAAATGTTGACGGGATGCTTGATGAGTGTGCTGCATATGTATCTCACGGACGCGGCCTTGTGAGCAACTATCATCTCATCAAACTCATGTCGACCTTTGCTCCTGGAAAATCCGTCATGGAATGGCTCAAGGGGCATCAAGACACAGGTTTCGAAGTCCTTCGCTTTGTTGACGTTCGCAGATTCGTCCAGTTCGGTGTCATAAAGGGTTGCATATACCGCGTTCACAAATTCGTTGTCTCTAAGCAATACCTTGCCGCCTTAGCCTCTGGCCAAAGCCGCCCTGTCCCAGGAGGAGATCCACTGCAGAAGTATACGGATGGCTGTCATCACTTTGACCAAATCATCACAGAGCAGAACATGACGGACAGTGAAATCATGGAGAAACTCAAGAAGTTGCCAGTCCCAAAGGGGGACTTGGCAGTCTTTTATAGATAGATCCAGTCTCAAACTTCCTTGCCCATCATTTTTAACATTTTACTTCATATCTATGGTATCATGCAGATTACAATATACTACAGTGCTATGTTACACGGCAAACACAAGCCAATTCTGCACATGCAGCCCTTTATTTGCCTCTCCTATCCCATGTAAGTTGAGCCCGCCTCTCACGCACATCGTGCTTATTGGGCAGCTCAATACCTGAGTTATTGGCAACCCTCAATTGGTTTTTCTTCCTCGAGGCAATTTCAGTAAGCTCTCTGTCTGATATTGACCTACCCTTCGCTTCAGCCTCTTTCTTCAGCTCCTCCTTCATTCTACGCAGGAGACCAGTACCGGGCTGGCCAGGGTAGATCTGGCCGCTCTTCTTCCACTCCTCATCGCTGATGAGTTCGACGATTCGGACGTTGTGCTTGCCCTTGCGCATGATGAGCATGCGGTCGTCGATGAGGAACTTGGAAGTCTCCTCTGGGAACCAAGCCTTCATGGGAGTCCAGGACAGATTCCCGGGGACTAGTCCCCTCTTTTGGCCAGGCTGCGCGGCGATATAGGCGCCTTGTGAAGAGAGCAGACGCTGACCTTCACTGTTGCTGGATGCGAGACCGACAGCGTGGAGAATCTTTGCTGGTGAGGAGTTCATGATGGAGCGAGGGAGTTGGATATCGCTTCTTGGAGCATTGTTGACAGTGACGATGCCAGTCTCTGGAGTAGGCTCGCTGACAATACCCTTCGGTAGCTTGGTACCGAATCGAAACTCGTGTTGCATGGCCTCCTCAACAGCCTTCTGAGCTCCGTGAATAAGTGATACAACTTCGAAAGCCAGGGTGTGCTGGGCCTTTCGCTCCTGGGGTGCCGCTCGGTGCTTTTCCATTAGCTTGGAGATCTGCTCTAGAGGCATGAATGTGAACATCTTGAGCAAATTCTCAACCTCCTCGTCAGACCTTCTCACAAAGTAACCGTACAAGTCGAATGCTGATGTTTTGAACTCATCCAACCAGATAGCATTGCCAGCACTTTTACCAAACTTGTTGCCAGCAGAATCTGTTAATAACGGCACGGTGAAACCCATTGGCTCATGATCCCAAGTCGAAGGCATCTTCAGGTGAGGCGCCTCTTCGGTCTCGCGAATGGTCTTGAGGGCATCGATTCCAGCAGTGATGTTGCCGTACTGATCCGAGCCTCCAATCTGCATCTGGACGCCAAGTTTGTTGTACATATGCCAGAAATCCCACCCTTGAAGAAGAGGATACATAAATTCGCCGAGAGACATGCCGTCTCCTTCAGTCATCTTCCGCTTAACGCTACAAGTCTTTGTTAGCACTCTGAATGGCAGTTTCTGGGTTTGAGGGTAACTCACGTATCCCTAGCCAGCATAGGTCCGATTCTTGTGTGCCTGGCTATCCTTTTGGCAAAATCATAAAGAGTAAGGCTCCCTAGCCACATGTTGTTGTTCAACAAACGATGTGTGGCAGCCCAATCGCTCTCATATCCGTACTTCTCTTTTAATATGTGGACATTTTTCCATAACTTCGTCAGTTGGACGTGGATCTTTGTGATGTTCTTGGAAATATCGGAATTGGAAAGAATCGCTCGACTCTCGAGTCGGTCGGTAGGATCACCAATACGGGCAGTTGAGCCACCGATCAAGGTGACAGCAGGATAACCGTGGAACCACATCCAGAACATGGGCATCAGAGGTAGCAAGTGACCGACGTGCATCGAGTCGGCGGTGGGATCGATACCGACGTAGGAGCCTATCCTCCTGACACGCATAATTTCCTTGATCTTTTCAGGGGATCTAATGGATAAGTTAGATATATAGTCGAGTTGAGGATCATGGGTAGTGTCGCATACCCTGCCACATCCTTGATATATCCTCGTTCTTGAAGAACGTCCCATGTGTGTGGAATCTCGCCATTCTGAATCTTTTCTGCCCTGTCTTTCCATCTTTCCTCGCCTTCTGCAACTTTCTTGAGGTACGTCGTCGCGATGTTTCGAACTTGGAGGGACCGTTGTGCATTAAGGCATCTCGAATATATGGTTGTTCGTGAGGGCGCAAGTTTCGAGACGATGGCATGGATCGCCATGGTGGACGAATTGAGCAATTGCTCAGTTGGAATAATTGAGATGACAAAGAAAGAAATCGTCTTCAGGGTCCAACTCTTTTCCAACTCAAACAAATCTGGGCATCATGGCTCGAAGCTGTTAACTAGCCTAAAAAAATCCAAGCGACGTCGGATATAGAATCTTCAAATATTGGCCAATCATAGACGCCATCGGCGAAACAGCGCTATTGGCTCCGTGACAGGAAGAGGGATCCACACCACAGGGAAACCTTCGGGACGCCTTGAACCAATCACGAAAGAGGTAATTCGAGATCCTCGGCAATGGTAGGGACATCCAGTTCCGGGCCAGTTCGAATTGATTGAGGTCGACATCATCAATCCAATTCTTCCTCTAAACCACTAACGCCCTTCGAAGCAGCCACCAATTGAGCGCCGCGACAACATCAGCAAGAATAGATCACTCAACGCTTCAAAATGGCCTCAATTGCGCGTTCCTCTCTGCTTAGGCAGACCGCCATGGCTTCTCGATTGGCCGCTGTCCCCGCGACCCGAAGCACTTTCATGCCCATGTCTAGCATCCGATCTCAGCTTAAGGGTGTCGCTGCTTTTCACAACACTGCTCGACGATCTGCTATTCTCCCTCCCGGACCTCGTGCGTACCAGTGCCTTTGTTATAAGGACCACATGCTAACGTATTTACAGAGCGTATCGAGGGTGGTGGTACGAATATATCCAAAAGCCGAATCGCAACTTGACCGGCTTCACATGATGTGTGAATATCAATAACTAACACACACTCTAGTCAACGACCCTGCTCCCATCCCCGAGCCCAACGCCGCCCACGGCTCTTACCACTGGACCTTCGAGCGTCTCCTCGCTGCCGGCCTCGTCCCCTTGACCGTCGCTCCCTTCGCCGCTGGATCTCTCAACCCTACTCTCGACGCCATCCTCTGCAGCGTTCTCCTCCTCCACTCCCACATGGGCTTCCAGCAGGTCGTCATCGACTACATTCCCTCAAGGACCTACCCCGGCCTCCGAAAGATCTTCAACTGGCTTCTCAACATTGCGACTGTCCTCGTTGGTGTTGGACTGTACGAGTTCGAGACCAACGATGTTGGTATCACCGAGGCTGTCCGACGAGTGTGGAAGGCATAAATTAGTCGAGCGTTCATTGGCATGTGTAAGGTATGAAGGATGCTGTTGATAGTACTACTTGTCGCGCAGATTTGTGACTGCAGACACCTGTATAGAAAAATTTCCTTTGAGTTAACAAAGATTGCGTCAATTTCACATAAGACGGCTCTTTTACTTTACTCCCGAACCTAAGGTTCTGGTTTCAGGGTTTCAACGTGTTTTGGCTTGTCAACGCTTTCAGAGTCTAACAGGATGAAGGCTAAGAAACAGCTGCGCAATATCAATTTTTATTGTTCAAGCTCGCTATTCTGTTCTGTACTAATTTCCACAATATCAAATTCTTATCTCAGTCCAATCCAGCTGTCCGAGTTAGATAGTCAAAGAAGTAATCTCAGAGCCTCCAGCACGGTCCATCTCAGGGGTGGGAGGAGGCAAGTTCTCCGACTTGGTGCAAATCCAGCAACTGGCATACATGTTGACACGGTCAATGCAGGCCCCATCGAGGCGAGCACCATGTCGTTTGGGTGAGAAGCCATGAGCCTCAAACTCCTTGATGTACCATGGGGTCAAGGCCGAAGAACGGAGCAGCACACGACCACCCATAGCCAAAGCTCGGTTAAGCTTAGTGATCTGGGCGGCAGCGGCTCGAGATCCAGTGTCAAACCAGTCCATGCTGTCCATGACAACGGCAACAGTCAGAGTACCGGGGGTGATGCGTGCAATAACCTCCTCGAGCTCATCAGTGTGAATACGGAGACCATCAAGAGCATTGGGGCGAGAGAGTTTGGCGTGGGCCCTGGGGCTGAGATAATCAGGGTGACACTTGGGAGAGAACTTGCCATCCATGCAAACATAGTAGTAAGGGTTATCAGCAGCTATGTGAGTCTCCTCAGCGACAGGATCAAGAGTGTTGACCATGTAGTGCCAAATAGCATGGGAGCGAGTGTTCTTGGCGGCAGGCTTGGGGCCCTTGACGAGGTCCGACTCGGCGTGATCAGCCTCAATCATGGCCAGCTGGTTCTTAGGAACACCAAGAGCAGCCCAGAGGAAGCTCTCCTGAGAGACAACCAGATTACAGACAAGCTTAGAGAGAAGAGCAGGACGGATCTTTCGTCGCCAGATCTCTCGCTGCTCATTGAGAGTCTTCGCCTCAAGGAGCTGCTTCACAGCCTTCTGCAGACCAAAAATCCGGGCAATCCAACGGAAGACACGGATAGCGTGACGAGAACCTCCGGTATCGTAAAGACCATAGCCGCTGCTGTTCTGGAAGACATGGACGTTCTTGAGCCAGTACTGGAATGCACGGCCAGAAAGATGAGGAGAGAGTTTGGTGATGAGCAACTCACGGAAGTGAGGATGCTTTCCGTCTCCAAAGATCTTCCAGAAATCCTCGTATGGGAGGGCAGTGTAAGAAGCAGCCTTGAGTTCGAGCAGGTGGTTCTGGGTGGGGTTCAAGTCGACAGCGTGAACACGGGCAGGGCTTTGAAGGAGATACGAGAGAATGTTATCGCCAGCAGAAGTAATAGCCAGAACCTTGTCATCAGCACCGAGCTTCAAGAGACGCTCATCAACGCGTGTGTCCTCCCAGGTGAAAGCGTAGATGTACTCGTCCTTGAACTGAGTATGCTTGGGGAGCTGCTCATCGTAGTAGATGCGCCAGTGGTGGTTCTGGTAGAAGAATGAGGGGAGAGGGAGGTTGGAAGAGAGATTCTGGACTGCAGTGAGGAACGCCTTAGATCGAATCTCAGGAGCAGACCTTTCAATGGCTCGAGTCAGGGCATCTCCGTGGTTGGCGGGGTACAGGTAAGGGGACTCTGTAACCAGGGCGTCAATGCGTTCAACAATCTCGTGGGGAAGACTAGACGACGAGAAAGGCTTCTTGTGGCATCCGAGCCAGATGTAGTAGGGGATAGCTCCGAGGCCCTTGTTGCGAGTGTTGACGTTAAGAACAGTACCGAACTTATATTCGAGGTAATCTCGGCGACTGGGCTCAAGGCCAACCCGGTCAAGATCGAACCAAGAGCGCCAAAAACTTCGGGACAAGAAGTTGACGTGACGGTCGACAAGACCACCAGTGTAGTTTCGGAAGGCAAAATCAACCTGGTTTTGGACATAGAAGTCAACCACTCCCAAGATACCTTGGGGCGAGAGAAGAGAAATCACAGAGTCAATGACTGAATAGTAGTCGGGCTATTGCCGGATGTCAGCGTGGGACCTCAGAATGAAACACCGTAACTTACAATCATGGACAAGCTGTAAGACATGGTGATCAAATCCGCTCCTCCAAAGTCGGGGCGAGGCTTGTCAAAGTAGCTCAGAGCAGGAGAACGAGGAGGAATGGACTTGGAAGGCATCCCAGATTCATAGTCTTCGAGACGGAACTTGCGAGCGTCCTCACAGACAACCTTGACATTCTTCCAGCCAAGGCGTTCAAATCGCTTTCGTGCCACTTCACAGAGAGAAGGGGAGAAGTCGACGAGGTATACGCTCGAGAAGAAGGTAGGGACATTGACGAATGCGCCCATGGCCTCAATATTGAAGCCAGTGCCACCGCCAATCTGTACAACATGTCAGTCATTTGTTACAACGACATTGTTATCGTAGCAGCTCACATCAACCCAGATTCGCTTGTTCTTGTTGCCATTCTTAGGCGCATCGTCCGTCAGCTTTGCCTGGAGCTGCGCGGCAACAAGAGCCAGCATGTCCTCACGTCCACGGAGGAGGACCTTTCGGGTAGCATCATAAGCCCCGGCCTGCTTCCTGTAGAAGCTCTCAAGGGCATCTTGTTGATTGCCCTTTTTGCCGCCCTGGTGGGGTTTGATGAAGGAAGAGTAGAAGAAAAGGAAAAAGGATTTGATCAGGCCTGGGCTTTCGTCCTGACTCTTACTGGAGAAAATCGAGGTGAGGCAGAGCGTGCTGAGGGCAGTAGCAACGATGCCGGCCAGAAGAGACTGAGCGTTAGCCAAGGACAACATGTTACCACCCTGGCATGTGATTAGTAGGCATTGGAGTTGGGGACGTGGTGCAGGCTTACATGAGAAGCCATGATACTCTCTCATTGTATGGTGAGAGAATCAGTGTTGAAAGAAGGGAGCTATTGAAGCAGTGTTGAAAGCTGTTCACACGATCAAGTTGAAGACAGATGGAAAACCGAGCAACAAGAACACGGCGAGCCAGGGATATATAGGTCGAGGCACGCGAGTTGACATCCAAGGAGACCTGGCTCGAAAACCAATTCGGGTACATTGTCTCGGTACAACGGCCATTGTACATAGTCGGCAGCTGTGACGCCTCGCACACGATGTGCTCTACGCGAATCTACTTGCTCATGTATATGGATGTCCCTGTTGATCTGCTCAACCCCACCAGATAGCCATGATAACCCCGCCGCCAGGGCTCACTCTAGGCATGAGCCATAAGATGGGTGATGGAGGTGGGAGCCAATAGCTGAAGCACATGTTCAGAGTTGATAGAGTTTCAAGGGTCTTGCAAGGCTGCGGCGGCGACAAACATGTGCCATCCTTCGTTCGCTATGAGTAGTTACTCTTGCTCGTGGCGTGTGAGTGGGGTATATAGTTAGCAAGCGGTTTCAACTGAGTATAGCTGACGATCATGGGGCTCGAAGAGCCGAGGGTAACGAGGCTTCTCGAATATGGGCTGTGGTGATGACAGAGGTTGAGTCTCACAGTGAGCAAGACATTTCCGCATTGACTCTTCTCTTCACTCGAAGAGTAAACATCCTCAAATAAGAGACGAATATTAACAGATGAAAAGAAACAGAAATGCCGTAGACTGTCACTTGCAAAGATTATAAACATGTTTGGTGTTTTCGTATTAGTCGGGTCGACCCAGAAGGGAATCACAACGACCAATCAGACGATGGTAGCCAACCACATGTGGCCATCAACACTGACGTACGGATAAATGAGAGAATCCAGGCAATTGGAATGAGATTCATGAGATTTTGTGTTGCAAGGAAGAAAAGCCAATTTGAACTGTGCGGGAGTTATCGGCTGGGAATGGCCACGTCGCGAGATCTGAGTAAGAACAAGAATTAATCGTGCTGAGAAGCAATGACAATAATTCCGAATTATCATGTTCTCGCCCAAACTAATAATTTTCCATTTATCCTTTGAACATTCATGATTTGTTAATAGGTGATGCTGATGCTTCCAGCGTTAGTGTTTGTCGATAGTACAGAAGCACCGTTGACTTGTTTTCCAAAGTCCAAGTTTTAAGTAAACTTGAGGGCTTTCTTCTGGTTTGCTGCGAGTTAGAACAGCTATCGAAGAACGTGCAACTCCTTTGCACCTATAGAAAGGCAGCACTGCGAGTCATTGCATGTTTTATGCATGTTTATCTGGTCCAGTACAAAAAACGCGATCTTGGTCGTCAAGATAAATTGCTGCCAAGAATGCAGTTGAAATGGGTTGAAAACCACGAAAATACTTGGTGGCTTTGAGGTCCGAGTTTTGGTAGGGAGCATTTGTTTGTGTATGACTTTTATCCTATGGAGGTGACAAAAAGACTTGGGTAAAGTTAGTATTGTTAACTTCATGCCTATAGATTGTTAATTTTGACCCCTGGATTTCAAGTCAAATTCCTTGCTCTACAATCAATGATATGCCTTTTGCTACTGATGACTTTGGAAAAGTCAAATCAACGGGCTTTTTTGAAGATGATGTATGTGAACGAAGTCAGATTGCCGTGGTACTGCTCTCGCAACAATTATGGTTCTCTTCATTTATTTTTGGAGTGATTCCTAGGTACAGAAAGAGTCATGATCCATGTGAGTGTCAATGAGTTGTCACATCGACGATTGATCTCCGTATGCTTTACATCGGGAATTGAAATCTAACGATCAGGAGAAGAGTCTTTAGCAAAAGTGACTTATACTGATACCAGAGACTTCATGATTGAAGATGATCGCATTCAATTGCTTGCTACTGATAGTTCTTGAAAAGGAACGGAATATGTTTAACTCCGTCCCTCCTCTTCAGTTTCCCCTCAGCTGAAAACATCAAGGGGTAGGTACGTACCGACGCCCAACCTGTACCGTGACGCACTTTAGAAGGATCGCGTGCTTTAGAGCCGTGTCGTTACTGTCTGTTGTTGTTCTCTGGTCGCAATAATCATCAAAATCTTCCCCTCAACCTTCGATTCTATCTCATAAACCACGCGCAACTAAACCCCCAATCAAGCGCATACTAACCACGCTCATTTATACTCTCAAACATCCGCGGTCATGCCTCCAGGGGCGAGTCAGAAGGGGACAGGCAAGAAGAACTCGGCCATACCAAAGCAGAGCCGCAACACCACGCCAGCTCCAGTCTCGACAGCTAGTCTACCACCGCAAGAGTTCTACGATCCAGACTACCTCAACACGAGAGTCATTCTTTTTCGCAATCTTACCTACGATGATATTGTCGATCAATCCGCCTCAAATGCGACCATTCCAGATTCAAAGAGCCTTGATGGCATGATTGAACGACTCAAAAGCTTATCCAATATTATGGAAAAGCGCTCGACATTTTACGATCGCGGGATGAGGCACTTGGCAGATGAGCGTAAGAAACGGCCATCTGAAGATTATAGCAATCGTGGCGGTGAACAAGAAGGGAAACGACCCAAACATAAAAGAAAGAAGCCCGATTCACTTGCGCCACAGGAAGGCAATGTTGGTATGTTTTTTCATGATATATGTGTTTAGCCTGAGGCAGCCGTCTGGCCACAGAGGTTGTCAATTGCTGGCACTGGCAATTAATTACCTAAATATGGGGTTCCGAACTAACGTCCTATAGAACGTTCGTCACCAATGCGAGACTCGAAAAATCGTAAACACGACCGCGATCCAAGTTCGCCCTTATCACCTACACATGCTGGCTCCCCATCGGCCATGGATGTTGACAAGAAGGCCAAGACCGAAGAGAAAGAAGGAGAGGAAGAAGAGTCGAGCTCTGAAGACGAGGGTGCGCCTCCTCGTCGCGAACAACCCCAAGCTATGACATTCGGCGAAGATCCTTCCACCTTCCCTGACCCCACCATCTACGAAATTCGAGCGACCTATCCTGGAATGCCCGATGAAGAACGCAAAGAGATCTATTCGGTTGCGATATACCCGCCATCAGATCTCGCCGACCTTATTGCCGGCGATCCTCCCGACAAGGATTTTAGCAATGCAAAGCCCAACAGTCAGATCAACTTCTCTACGTTCTCGACGTACGTGGAGCCTTTCTTCAGGCCATTTTCCGAAGAGGACCTAGCTTTTCTACGAGAACGAGGGGACCGTGTGACACCATTCGTCATGCCGAAGCGTGGCAAGAGACATTATACAGAGATATGGGCTGAGGAGGACGGCGCAATGTCGATCGATACACCACAACAAGGACGGGATAAACTCCCTCCGAACCAGCCACGAGGAAGCATAGACAATATGGATGATGATGTCGGAGAGACAGACAAGCTTTCAGTAGGCCCTTGGTTGACCCGTTTAATGCAAACTCTTCGGCCCGAGGCCCGCGCGCAATCCGCAGACGACAAGCCTACGACAAACGGAACCACCAATGGAGACATTAGCATGAATGGTGACGCAGACGTCGAAGACAAGCCTGTATCCTCTGATGACAAACCGAACCAGCAGCCGGCAGCTTTTATGCCCGAATCGTCAACGGAGGCCTGGAAGAAAGCTTCTCATCCAAAATTAGAATATTCACAGGTTGATGAACGCATCAAGCAGGAACTCCGACACATTGGGTTTCTTCCTCTCGATGGATTCGAAGCAGAGTACGACGGCCATTTTGACGACGAAGTTGCAGCAAGATTGAGACTTTTACAAAACCGCCTCAAGGAGCAGATGCTGATCAACGGTGCGCGCAAGGCTCGTCTCACAGACCTTGTACGAGAACGTATGGCGTACCAGGAATATCAGACCATCCTCGAGGATCTTGACGGCCAAGTGCAAGCTGCATACCTGAAGCGCACACGCACCATGGGCAAGAGCAAGAAGACAAAGCGTCCCGGAGGTGCAGGTGGTGGCAGTCACTTTGTGGGTGGCGCTGCGGGTACCGCCCGTCCGGGCATTGGCGATCTTACGAAGACGCTCATGGAGCGACGAAAGCGATGGATTGATACAATAGGATCAGTATTTGATGATGAGAGCCTACGCAAGGTTCCGAGAATTACAGATCCGGAGAGTTCTATTTTCAAGCCGGCAGACATGAGCGAACTGATGAACAAAGAAAAAGAGCAATGGGATGAGGAGGTGGAGGAGGATTAGAAATCCTATTTGGCCGAGTCCCCTTAGGTCTGGTCCCTAGGTATGATTCTTCTACTGTTACGGTAGACTTGATTCGTGCAAAGGCGTTGGATGGCATCTGCATGATGGAGTTCAGGCGATGAGTTAATGTTACCTAGAATCGGGATACCACTAGTCTTTATTTACTCTCTGAATACGATGATGAAGAGAAACTGGAGCGACTTGAAGAGATTGCATTTACATTGAGGGCGCAACTGGTCTTCAACTCAATTGCCTTGGATACTACAAGCCAATTACACTTTTCTGTCAAGTGTTATCGACTATATGTATAAAATTTTGCACAATCAACAGGTCGAGAGCCAATGATCGACTGAGAATAGTTGAATTGAATGATGTAAAAGCCATGTCAACAACGGGCGCAAGTAAGTGACCAATCGATCGGCCTCGACTTATCAATGAAGCCAAACCCCAGGAAGCCCGTTATCTCAAGTTACAGTGGGGGAGGCACCGTAACTGTAGCTAGAGAGTCCAGCCCGCCCGTTGTAGGTAAAAATGTCAGGCTACTCTTGATGCGGCCATTCCGTGCCGAGATAGCCTAGCTAAGGTACCTTACCTTACGGATACCTTGCCTGACTACACTTTTGGCCCCTCCTCACACTCTCACTCTTTGGATTCTTTAATCTCTTGATAAGTAACCAGAAAAAAGCGTCTATTATCGCAAACATGCATCTGGTACCTAAAGAGGTTCGTCTTTATCCGCCAAGGCTAAGAGACCCAGTCTGCGGAGTCATGCCGTTGGTTGGAGACATTGCTTTTGCAGGGTTGTTGCAGGCAGTATGAGAATAGCACATGAAAGAGCTCTAACATACTTTGTAGATCGACAAACTAGTCATTTCGCAACTGGGATTGCTTGCTCAGAGACGATTGGCGAGAGGAGTCAAGCTGAACCATTCTGAAGCTGTGGTGAGTATGACATCGACTTGATATGAGAAATATGAGTCATTCAGGAACTTGTCTTACTTTAACTAACACTATGAATTCAGGCTCTCCTCGCCAATAACCTTCATGAGCTCATCAGAGATGGAAATCACACTGTCTCTGACCTGATGGCCCTGGGCGCCACGATGCTAGGTCGTCGCCACGTCTTGCCCTCAGTCTGCACGACTCTTCATGAGATTCAAGTCGAAGGTACCTTTCCATCAGGAACATACCTCGTCACAGTCCATAATCCCATCAGCTCAGATGATGGAGATTTGAGGAGAGCTCTGTATGGAAGTTTCCTCCCTGTGCCAGACAACAGTATCTTCCCAATGGCAGCTACTGAAGAGTATCAACTCGATAAGCAGCCTGGTGCTGTTGTTCCTGTGAAGACCAAGAAGATTACCCTCAATGAAGGAAGAAAGCGAATTCGTCTTCAGGTAACGAGTACAGGTGATAGGCCTATTCAAGTGGGATCTCATTATCATTTCATCGAGACCAACCCACAGCTTGAGTTCGACCGTATTCGTGCTTATGGCTATCGACTCGATATTCCCGCTGGAACATCAGTACGATTCGAGCCGGGAGATACCAAGACTGTTACCCTCGTTGAGATTGGTGGCAACCGTGTTATCCGCGGTGGTAACAACCTTGCGTCAGGAGTTGTTGACCTCTCACGTGCCGACGAAATCCTCGCTCGGTTGCAAGAAGCTGGATACGCTCACAAGCCAGACCCTGCTGGCGACATGGCTCACATCGATGTTTTTCAGATGGATCATGCGTCTTATGCGACTATGTTTGGCCCTACAACTGGAGACCTCGTTCGACTCGGCAGCACAGATCTCTGGATCAAGGTCGAGCGCGACGAAACTGTCTACGGTGATGAATGTAAATTCGGTGGCGGCAAAACTCTGCGCGAGGGTATGGGCCAAGCAACTGGACGACACGATGCCGAAACCCTCGATCTCGTGGTGACTAATGCTCTCATCGTGGACTGGACGGGTATCTATAAGGCAGATATCGGAGTCAAAGAGGGCGTGATCGTTGGCATCGGCAAAGCAGGCAACCCAGACGTTATGGATGGCGTAACAGAGGGCATGGTCGTCGGAAGCTGCACAGATGTCGTAGCAGGTGAAGGAAAGATTGTGACCGCCGGCGCTATCGACACGCATATTCACTTTATCTGCCCTCAGCAAGTACCCGAAGCTCTTGCATCTGGTGTAACCACTATGCTTGGTGGTGGTACAGGTCCAAGGTTTGTCCAATGTGCACTCATCGTGTTATCTTTGCGGCTGACAGTGGTTACAGTGCTGGAACGAACGCAACTACTTGTACGCCTGGTGCTCACTACATGCGTCAGATGTTGCAGGCGTGCGATCAGCTTCCTATCAATATTGGTATTACTGGTAAAGGTAATGATAGTTCTCCTGAGGGTCTGCGCGATCAGGTTAATGCTGGTGCTTGTGGTCTTAAGCTTCATGAGGACTGGGGCTGTACTCCTGCTGCTATTGACGCTTGTCTCAGTGTCTGCGATGAATTCGATATTCAATGTCTTATCCACACTGACACACTTAATGAGTCTGGCTTTGTCGAGTCTACAATCGCTGCTTTCAAGAACCGCACAATTCATACTTATCATACAGAGGGTGCAGGAGGTGGCCATGCTCCCGATATCATCTCCGTGGTAGAGCATCAAAATGTTCTGCCTTCATCGACCAACCCTACAAGACCATTCACACGCAACACCCTCGACGAGCATCTCGATATGCTTATGGTCTGTCACCACTTGTCCAAGAACATCCCAGAGGATGTAGCCTTCGCGGAGAGCCGTATCCGTGCTGAAACCATCGCTGCTGAGGATGTATTGCATGACAAAGGCGCTATCAGCATGATGAGCTCTGACTCGCAGGCTATGGGCCGTTGCGGAGAGGTTGTTTTAAGAACATGGAATACTGCGCATAAAAACAAGGTACAGAGGGGTTGGCTGCCGGAGGATGAGGGCACAGGGGCTGATAATGCGCGGGTAAAACGCTATGTCAGCAAGTATACTATCAACCCGGCCATTGCTCAGGGCTTTGGGCATATCGTTGGAAGTATTGAGGTTGGCAAGTTTGCTGATCTTGTTCTTTGGGACCCTGCGTGGTTTGGCACCAAGCCTAGCCATGTCCTCAAGGGTGGGCATATCGCATATGCTCAGATGGTATGTCACTCTCCTCCAACTTTGAACTTTGTAACTTGATGAGTTCCTAACTATGTATCAGGGTGATCCCAACGCTTCCATCCCAACAGTCCAGCCCATCATTGCTCGTCCGATGTTCTCACCACACTGCGCCTCCACGAGTATTCTCTTCGTTTCCTCAGCATCCATCGAGACAGGAGCCATCGCTTCGTATGACCTACGCAGCCGTATTGAGGCTGTAAAGGGCTGCAGAAATATAGGCAAGAGTGATATGCGCCACAACGATCTGAAGCCCAAGATGCGTGTTGATCCAGAGAGTTATACAGTTGAGGCTGATGGTGAGGTTTGTGTGGCGGCGCCTGCAGAAACTTTACCACTTACACAACAATTCTACGTGTACTAAAGTAGCTATTGGATCATTGCTAAGCTATAGGGTTGCATATCATAGGCTGAATTTGGATACTGGCTAGCTATATATACCATCACACATTATGCCCAAGGATGATACTATGAAACACAGCCCTGTCACATATGTTCATATAGTTGCTGTTATCGCCACCCTTCACGGCACAAACTGATCCGTGTGTGACACTTTGGATTGATGATACATTGGTCATCCACCCTCATACACGAGAGACGAAGATCACACAGGAGAGCACATGAGGCACTTGAGGCCCCTTTCTGGGTAAGCAGGATTTTTACAAGGGGTAAAGTTTCTTGGAATTTAGAAGTTTCAAAACCGCTAGATGATTAAGGCTTCAGACTATCTTCTGGTGTATGCAAATAAATTGTATTTGATGGTATCCCGAAATTAAGAAGAAGTTATTCAAAACAATCGCGATCTTAGAAGTGTTCCTTCCAGAATCGGAACTCTACATCAGGAACTGTGGCTTCTTTACAAGCAGTCTTGATATCACGAGCTATAGACAGAGTTAGCATTGTCTCCAGGTCGGTGCTGGGGGTTTATAACATACCGGCTGCTGAAGGACCACAGAAGTAAACACCAACTGTCGTCCTGATATGGGACTCTAGACCGTTCAGGTATGTTCGGTCCAAGATACCGTTTCGCATGGTAGTGAACAGACGAGGGAAATCAGGGCGACCAAAGTTTGTTCGTGATTGTAGTTCTGTGAGAGGATCCATATGAGCACCGACACTGTTGAGTACGATGTTTTGAGCAGTGTCGATATCCAGCTTCTGTGTGAGATAGGTATGGATCTTGAGGAACTCGACGCCTGAGCTTCCAGGCATGCGTGCCGCTTCGTTGGACTGCTCTTCTAGAGAGGACAGGAGGGTCTGGAACCACTCGAATGAACCAGTATCTTTGCACACCCAGATAAACTCGACACGGCGTAGTCGGCGGGGAGGGTTGGGTGAGTTGCGGAGATGCCAGATGTTCTTGAGGATAGAGGCCCAAGGAGTCACACCAATACCGGTACCAATAAGCACAGCGATTTCGTTCTCGAATACATCTTCGGCAGGGGCACCGTAAGGGCCGTCGATTCGGAGGGCAGGCATCTGATCACCGTTCTGAAGGGCAACTTCATACATACCCATGGGGTCAACATCGTCGTAGAGCTTGGCCTGGGCAGCACCAGCACCGAGGGCATCACCCAACTCTCGGGTAAAGTCACCAACCTGACGAACGTGAACAGACACATAAGGGTCAAAGGGGCACGAAGTGATGGTAAAAGGGTGCCACTGGTACTTGGAGAGCCCGGGCACCTGGAGGAAAAGCCACTGGCCAGCCTTGTACTTGAAAGAAGGCTTGTTGAACTGAATCTCAACCACATCATAAGGATGGCGGACAACTCGGGTGATCTTGGTCTCACGTCGAGCACGAACTTCACGCCACAGACGCTCGAGAAGGTAGAAACCACCGGTCCAGAGCTCCCATCGCCATCCCAGATAACCAAGGCAGTGCTCCCAATACTCGTCACCCGCGAATGGTGAGATAGCGTCAGGTGTGTCACGCACGAAACATCCAACGGTGTGGGTGTAAAGGCCGAGGAAGAACGGAATGAAGAGATGGTGGGTGTACCAGAACGTCTCGAATGACTGCTGACGGATGCGAGCGTGAGCAGTCGTATACATCAGCAGCATGCAGAGAAGCATGACATGACCGGTGATTCCACCAGGCTGAGCATAATGAATCTGAAGAGCCAAGACAGGTCGGATCTGAGTCAACTCGACGTTATAGAAGTTGACGTAGTGAGCGCCTGTGTGAAGGCAGGTGAAGAGGAGGATGGAGTAGGCGAGTTGGCGATGCATCCAGAGATTCTCGTCGAGCGGGATGAATCGAATCTTGGGTCGAACCCAACGCATGATGGTTCGGCATACGGGAAGCAGGATAAGCATGCAGTCGACGCTGAGAACTAGACCAGCACCTCTTGAGATCCATACTGAGAATTTGAGTGTGTTGAGACCTGCCAGTCTGGCATCTGCGGCTTGCTTCCACCTATATCGTATCAGTCGGTTATGAATCATGAGTTTGTTTGTACATGATGATTCTCTCTAACTTACCAACCATAGGCAAAGATACCCCAGTGAAAGGTCCAGAAAAGAAAGTGGAAGAAGAGTTTACTAGCGGTAAACTGCTTCTTTATTAATTCGAGGAATCCGATAGGTGAACCCATCGTTGCGGTATGTGTTGAGAGTGTTAATTAAGAAAGAAAAGTCAAGGTCGGCCGGCGACAGGACTATAGAGGATCTACGCTCGATAACGAGGGAGTGTGAGTGATATCGAGTAAATTATCCAAAAACCCTTAAAATAGTAAAACAGAATAAGAGACTGATCCAGCAGCGAGAGGAAGCGAAAGTCGTGGCTGAGAAGCCCGGGAGGGGGGTTGAGAGAATGTTGGCGAGGACGCTGAGTAACAAACAATAGCGACCCGAGAAAAGAAAGATGAAGAAGGTTCGGATGAGATCGCAGGAAGAACCAGGTTCATAAAGTCAAGATTTTTGAAAAAAGGTCGACTAGTTTGGTCAAGAATATCAAGGCTATAGTAGGAACCGTGATCCGAAATCTGATGCGCTGGGGATCTGTTTAAACGGGTACAAGGAGGTATCGAGTTGCCAGATCGGGTACGGAAGATGTGGATGCCGAGATGCTACGAATTCACCAGCGGAAGTTGAAACGTTACAGAGGAGAATCGCAGCGGGTTTCGTGGTTGGGATGAGACAGTTGGCGTCGGGGGGGGACTCTCTAGACCCTTTTGGTTGGAGATGGGAGTGTTTTGCGGGGGACGCCAAGGCTGAGACCGGGGCTGTTTCTTGTTGTTACTGCGACGATCGATATAGCGTCTGAATAAGGAGGTTAAACGTCGCAGAAGAGGTTCAAATATTCAAGATTCGATGAACGGAGGAAACAGGGGACTTGAATGCTTTTACTCCAAATCTGTTATCCGTCCGTATGGGCTAACGTAGACTAGGTAAGTTAGTTAAACAACTCACAACAACCACCATCATCATCATGGGGACAATATCGATCCCCCGGCGCCTATTAGAGGCCTGGGCATTCTGTTCTATAGCGTCTGACTGGCCGATTAGATTAGGAACGCTGCACCTAAGGCCCCCGGAACCAGTCACCGACAGGAGGACCCTAAAGAGGCGCCTGGGGTTCGAGTCTCTGGGCGCTTAAATCTCGAGATGCAGCCAACGACAGGCTCTTGCCAACCACTTATAATGCACTGTGACGGCGCTAGTTTGGGACTAATCGATCCAAGTGCACATTCTTAATTCTTGGCCCTTGTCTCGCACGATTGTTTCTGATCCTCTACTCACTATGACGACCGAGTTTTCGGGAATCGGCAGGTTAGTTCAGTGATCGCGGCTCACACAAGGTGACACTGCAACCAACAGAGTTTCTACCAACAGAGCTTCTAACCAGCCAACATTCGATTAACGAATGCACGGCTACATCTCGTCACGGTTCTCAGCTGTATCATTCCCCAAGAAATCGAACGACTGTCATCTGATGTCCTCTACTCGTCCACAATGCACTTCTCCTCAGGTTCATCGGATGAGTTTCGAAATAAAAAGCCAAGATTTCTGCTATTGTCGCAGATTGCTTAGCGGGTGCAGTGTAGTGCAGCACCTAAGCAGACCGCTCAATGTTCATCACTTTCACATCGCACACCCAAGACATGTTGGTTGTCACTCCAACCGCGACATGTCTGCCTGTCAGCCTCTGCCCCGGAGCACCCAGGCCAACGCCGTATCCGTGCCGGAGAAGTGGGGCCGGTGCCACGAGAGAACCAAGAATAAATACCTGCCAGCAACAACCACCAGCCTTTTATAATCCGGTAATAAGGCCAAACAAATGTCCGAATGGCAGCCACAGGCACATGCGTCTAGGTAGTCCCAGTGGCCCCAAAGCTGAATTCATCACTGCAACCGACGGAGCATCATGTCCTTTTCATGTCTTGTGTGGTGCAGCCGCACACCAAACCCTGCTTTTAAGGCATAATGAAACTCATAGAATTGACCAACACGGCTCAAGATAAACATCGAGTGCCATATCGGTAGCCCTATTTCCATTCTATGACAAGATTCTGGCCTCTGGCGATCTCGATACCCCACCAATTACCAGGGCAAGCTTGGTTCAAGCTCCCCGCAAGCTGACGTGTTGGTGTAATGCCAAGAGCCCAATAATACGAGTCCTGGTTCTTTGCGAATGTAATGGAGAGCAAGCCAAAGAAAGAAGGACAGATTGAACTAGAGACACAAACTAATCGGGGCAGATTTAGCGGCTGGTGAATGCATTCGGGCATAAACAAGACACACGACAGAATCGACAGCAAATGCACTAACTTCAGCTAACGCCTATTAGGCTGTGGTACAGTTTCTCTCTAATAAGCATCAACATCGTCAAGCCCAAGTTAAGGCCAAGCTAGGGTTTTCACTACCAAGCATTGACTCGCCAAGCTACAAAGTAACCACAAATACTTGCTTGAGTGAGTGAGCGAGCGATCGTGGATCTATTTAGTTTCATTCTTATGTACCTAATACGTACGTACAAATGGTTCCGCCAAGAAGGAAATCTCGGCATATCACCCATACCCGCTAGCTTATGACGTAGTAACTTACCACCTTCCATCGCACCTTCCTTCAACTTGACAGCAACCTTTGAACCAACTACTAAGGTACCTGCCTTAATTCTTGTCATTCTTCTCCTTGTTCCATACCTAATCTTCTTGGTCTTTTCAACTTCTCCGTGAAACTTATCAACTAAGCTTTTTCTCTTGCATCTCCAAGACTCTGAACAATCCCTAGTTCCTTGCCAATTGTATATCACCAATCTGTCACTACCTTGAGACTACCCACGACCCGCCATGTCTGGAAGAGACGACGCGGAGGAGCACCGTCGCTATACAGCTCCATATAGCGCCAGGCATCCTATTCCAACCATCTCCAAATATCGAGAAGAGAGAGCTGCACGTCAAGATGCCGCAGTCGAAAAACCTGACCCGCCAGAGGCTGCGGGCTCAAATGATTATCAGTTTCAGCAAAAGTCTAGAGAGGATGATAGGCCCCACCGAGAATCAGTCGAGGGTGACAAGGATGATAATAGTAAAAAGGACGACAATGAAGAGAAAGGCAATGGAGAAGAAATGACAGACACTTCACAAGTTGGTCCCCAATCATCAGATCCAAAACAACGGAGGAAAGAAATCAAGAAGAGCAGGAGAGAAAGAGCCGAGCGAGAAGTTACGGACCCCGTCACTCATCTTCCTGTCACTATACACGATTTCACGGACGAAGCTCTTAAAGAAATAGACACTAATGAGCCCCCCTTTGGTACAACACAACGCACAGCGACAGGATCGGAAAACAAGAACAAGACAGACGAGCAGCTTCGCGATGAGCATCGAGATATCCAACAAAGTCATGATGCCATGGGTGATTTATTTCCACCGCCCGATTTCGATGCTCTGCGCCTTGAGCTTTCATCCATCGGCAAGCGCGGTGTCACATTCGGGCTTGCGGGCGTGGCTAGTATCGTGGCCGGTGCATTTGCTATCGAAAGGCTCGTCCGAGAGGGTATTCTCCAGGGAGGCAAAACTAAATCCTCATTATTCGTTGGCGCTTCACTCTGGTTAATCCTGACCGCAGCCACTGCGGGAGCTGTATGGTTTCTTGTGGTATCAGTTCGAGAATGGATGTCCAAAAAAGTCAACAATATTTTTGAAGATGAGGTCTGGGATGCTCATCGACGAGGTGTTGTAAAGGCATCTAAGAAGAACGATACTGAGACCACGGTCTGGCTCAACTCTCTGATCGGCTCTGTTTGGCCTCTCATCAACCCCGATCTATTTGCCAGTCTTGCAGACACCCTGGAGGATGTCATGCAAGCTTCGCTTCCCAGATTGATTCGAATGGTCAGCATAGAGGATATCGGCCAGGGAAGCGAATCTCTGCGGATTCTTGGAATAAGATGGCTGCCTACTGGAGCCGCTGCTCGGGCAGTCGATGGAGAAGGACAGCTCATGACCAAGAAACAAAGTGAAAATGACACTGAGGAGAAGGACGGCGAGAATAGTGATAGCAGTGCCACGATCCAGGACGGAATGGAGGCCGAGGAAGGAGACTTTATTAACCTCGAGGTTGCATTTGCCTACCGCACTCGATCTTCATCCAAATCTCTCAAGGAGAGAACCAAAGATATGCATCTATACCTTGCATTTTACCTACCTGGAAACCTCAAGATACCTGTCTGGGTCGACCTCCAAGGTATGGTTGGTACCATGCGCATGCGACTTCAGCTTACCCCTGATCCTCCCTTCTTCTCTCTTTGCACGCTCACCTTCCTTGGACAGCCAAGGGTTAACCTGAGCTGCGTGCCTTTGAGTAAACATGCCGTCAACATCATGGACGTGCCCTTCATCAGCAACTTCGTTCAGTCCGCCGTTGATGCCGCTATGGCTGAATACGTTGCCCCCAAAAGCCTTACCCTGGACTTGAAGGACATGCTTGCTGGTGATGATTTCAAGAAGGATACGAACGCTGTTGGTGTTCTGGTCGTCAACATCAAGCGCGGCTACGACTTCAAGATGGGTGATTCCGGCATTCCACTTATCAAAGAAGGAAGCTCAGACGGGTATGTCTCGGTCGGCTGGGCCAAATTTGGTAAGGTGATGTGGACGACACGAGTACTAGAGAACGAGATGGAGCCTGTTTGGGATGAAACTTGTTTTGTTCTCGTGACACCACAGGAGCTTAATATCGACGAGCGACTTCGCGTTCAGCTGTGGGACTCCGATAGGCTGACGGCCGACGACGACCTCGGACGAATTGAAATTCCCATCAAACAACTGATGAGGGACGATAAGTCCAATGGGAAAATGTCACATCGAGAAGATGGCTTCAGAGCCCTGAAATCGGGTGATGGTATGCCCGGAAAACTGGAGTGGAGCGTCGGATACTTCTCCAAGACCAGAATCCAGCAGTTTCAGTTTGAGAAGCAGACTCATGACCCTGAAATCCGTACTATGGATCAGCTTAAGGAGAAGGTCAGAGAGTCAAGTGAGCGTAAGCTTCGCGAGACTATGTTCAAGGAAGGCAAGAAGGAGCGAGACACGAGCGAGCTTGAGCAGCAGACAGCTCAGGAGCTCAAGGCTGAGCAGGATGCCATGATCATTTCTGCACCCCCACCCGACGGCTACCCTAGTGGTCTATTCAGCATTCAAGTGCATAACATCACTGGTCTTGAGCTGGAGCGACTCAATAAGCGCAAGGCCGAAAACGACGCTGAGGCGACCGACGAAGAGGACTCGGGTGACGGTCTGCCAAGTGCATATTGTACTATCATTCTTAATCACCGAAAGGTATTTAAGACGAGAACAAAACCCCAAAACTCGAAGCCATTCTATAACGCTGGCTGCGAGAGATTCATCTGCGACTGGCGTGAAGCAGAAGTCTTTGTCACGGTCCGTGATGCTCGACTGAAGGAGGATGACCCCTTGCTTGGCATCATCCATCTGCCTCTCGGAGAAATATTCCGTGAACGTTCGCAAGTCATGGGATTTTGGCCCCTGTCGGGAGGCATTGGCTATGGACGAGTCCGTATCTCAATGGTCTTCAGAAGTGTTCAGCTCCAAGCACCACGAAATCTCCTAGGATGGCAGTACGGCACAATCGAGGTTCAGCCCACTGTCACTATGGTGGACTGTCCAAAGGAACTTCGCTCATCGAAGCTCAGGTTCCGGACCAGCATCAGTAGTGCAAAGATGTATACTGAGGATGGTGAGGATCAAGGAACAGTGACTTGGAAATCGAAACGAGGTAGATCACTTGCTCTGGCGGTTGCTAAGAGATACAGCAGTTGTATGTCAATCGCTTTCCGGGAGAAGGGATTCTTTGGAGACGGCACAGCTGCATTTGCTGTCCTTTGGCTTAAAGATATTGCCGACGAAGAAGAAACATATTTAGAACTACCCATATGGAAAGGCGATTTCCAGCGTGCTACAGCTTGCTGTTTAGAGGAGTGCGGTGAACGTCTGGGCACTATAAAACTCAAGCTCACATTCTGGTCCGGTTTGGTAAGCATTCTACAAGCACATATGAAAGTGTCTGGCAAGCCTTGCCCAGTTGCTAATGTCCTTTTAGGGAAGTGCCCATTCTCGATGGGCGAGTCGAGACGAACATCTTCAAAATGTTGTTGAAGTGATCGAAACTGCTCGCGACAATCTTGAAGTCCGCCACCAGGAAAGAGAAGCCGGTATTGTTGAGTCTGATGATTCTGATGACGAGGGCTCCGGCCAGCGTGTCCGCCGTGCAGGCTCTATAGGCAGCAACTCGGACTCCAGCTCCAGCTCCTCAGATACAGAAGACGAAGACGGCCAGGTTTCTAGAGTCCCAGATGGGAGCGCTGATCACAAACAGGGTCCTATAGACCAGCTCAGGGACTATCGCCGTCGAGACAAACGCCTACATCGCCAACACCGGGGTCTAATGCAATGGAAGGTAAGCTCCTGATACCCTTGTATGAGTCGCACGTGGCTTTCAAATTTGTTTCTATTTCCTGCCCTCCCGCTTTTAGAGGGGGCGTGCCGCGTGCCATAAGACTGGAACTAACAGATGGGCCTAGATCCCGCGAACGGCCAAGTGGATCAAGAATAAGATGTATCAAGTTGGGGACAAAGCCTCCGGTGTCTTTGAGCACTCGTCTAAGCAGCCGGGAATCGAGACCGAGGTCTAGATCAAGCCACGATCTTGGACCGAGATGCCCAAGAATCGTATCAGGCATCAATCGATTGTGTGCGTTGTCAATGCCGTGCATGAATCTTACGACTTTCACGATGGCATTATTAAAAGTTTGAACATAGCCAGCGAGGAGCAATTGTATGGGCCGCTTGGACTGAATATGCATCTTAGTCCAGCTTCAAATAATTGAAATAGTAAATATTAAGAGTCAAAAAAGGTATCATCGATCCATCCCATCATTCATCCATGTTCCTGCTGTCTCGTACGCAACAAAACAAAACAAAAACCGAACTCTTTCAACTATTTATCTTCCCAATCCATAATCCATAGATGCCAAATCATGTACAGGCAATCAAAAAAGGTCCTCCCGTTTTTCTTTTTGCCAGAATGCTGGAACCCGTCCGTCTATAGATGATAAAAGACAAAACACGCAACAATAGGAGTAACATTCAGGGCATTTTGGCCTGAGTGTGTTCTCCACTGATTCTTCTGCTCGCTAAATGTGAGCGGTATCCCGTTTCAACGCCATTTCCACCGTGTGCAATGCAATCAATGCATACATGCTTTTGTTGCCAATGCTGTAGCCGAAAGAAGAGTGTAAAAATGAATCCGCGCTTATCGGACAAGTGGTTCTGTATGTGATTGCGAGTATTGTTTCCCGCTGTGGGTGAGGTTCGATCGGCGATCGAGCAATAACATGTTTCAATGGTTTCGGTCGCGATGAACCGATTGGTTGCTGGTTACGGAGCCCGGCCGATAGTTTCATTGGTTTGTCGACGTGTCGTCGACTGATTCTCGCTCTTCAACTTGTTGACATTCTCCTCGGTCAACGAATCTCCGGTCTGTAGTTCGTGGTATGAGTTCCTCCGGTAGCTTGACGACCCCCCTGCAGCGTCGATGAGTTTTGTTTCTTGTAGCCTGTTAGACCATTCAGTCTCTCCTTCTGGTCGTCGGACCTGCACTGCCAGCCCGGTAGAATCAAAGGGTGACGGCTCGTTCTGGTATCCATTGGTGGTCAACGGCCGAGGTGTGATGGGGCTACCATTGATCTCCTCAGATGTCTGTGGCATGTCATTGTCGTCGATGCCAATGTTCGGAATATCAGCATTGTCGCAGTGCTCGCTCATCTCTGAACAGTCGGAAGCAGTAGGGTCTGGTGTCGCCGATGTCCGGCGTCGAGAGTGACACCATCGTAAAAGCATCTTCTCCAAGATAACACCCCGAACTGGCTTGGCGAGATAATCATCCATCCCAGCTTTGGTGCATTTTTCACGATCACCCTGAATAGCCGATGCCGTCATGGCCACGATCGGCACATCTTGAACCAAAGACTTGTAAGGCATGTGATGCCTTAGAAGATGGGTGCATTTGTAGCCATCAATGATGGGCATCTGTACATCCATGAGGATGATATCTGGCTTCTGTTTGATACCTTTTTGAACACCGGCAAGGTATTCCAGGGCTTCCTTGCCGTTCCAAGCAGCCGTCACTTGGAAACCGAGTTTGCCAATGGTTTTCGTGGCAATCTTCTGGTTGATAGGGCTTTGGCTAGTTAGCTTGATAGTGTCTTCCTGAGTCGTCTTGATACTACTTACTTATCTTCCACCACCAAAACGTGGATCTTAGCTCTCTCTGATGCTGGAAGTTCTTGATCTGGGCTTGATGTTGATGATATGCCGAAACGAGTCCGACGTGATCCCGCATTGTTGGCCTGCATTCCGTCGAACGGCGGAGGGGTGCCAACAATCTGGTCGTATTCTGAACTGTTGCAAGACAAGCTAAGTTCAGATTGCAGCCGGTCAGGGATGGCACCAGCATTAGCGAGGCCAGCCTCAGCCGGGCCGCTTGGTTTATTGAAAGGGATCCAGAAGGTTGCTCGAGTTCCAACACCAACAGTCGATTCGAGCGAGATACGGCCGTGCATGAGGTCAAGTAAGTTCTTGCAGATAGTCAAACCCAGTCCAGTACCACCAAACCGTCGGGCGGTTGAGGCATCGCCTTGGCTAAAAGGCTGGAAAAGCTTCTTGCGAACATCGTCTTGAATTCCAATGCCCGAATCTTCAACCGTAAATCGAACCTCGATAGACTCTGAGGTCTCTTTCTCTGCCGTGACTGAAAATCTGACGTATCCTTGATTGGTGAATTTAATGCTGTTGGTAAGAAGATTGGTCAGAATCTGCCGCACACGTCCAGGGTCACCAATGACCACCAAATCGTTTTCGATGCCATCTCCAATATCGGATTGAAAGTCAAGGTTCTTTCGTTCAACAGCAAATTGAAGCATTCTCCCCACTTCCTTGACGATATGGGATAAGGAGAATTGTACCTCTTCGATATCCAACCGCCCAGATTCCACCTTCGAGAAGTCTAGAATGTCATTGATAACGGTTAACAGAGATGTTGCCGAGCTCTGAATGTTTTCGACATATTCTTGTTGCTCTGCGTCCAACTGCATTCCGCTAAGTAATTCGGCCATTCCTAACACACCAGTGATGGGCGTTCGTATTTCGTGAGACATATTGGCGAGGAATTGACTCTTGAGTCTATTGGCCTCCTTGGCAGCTGCTTCATTTGCCATCGCCCTTCGCTTCTCTTTGGACTGCTTCTCCAGGGCTTCCTCGCGAACTTTCAGTTCGGTAACGTCCATGATTACGCCAATGACCCCTTCGATATACGTGCCGTTCCTGACATCTCCTTCTTGTGGTCTTTTGCCAAACATGGGAAGGAAACGAGTTCGATACCAACGGTCGTCTACTTGAAGTTAGTAAAGCTTGTCGAGATCCAGTTTGGTACCTATCCTTACCAATGCCGTGTTCCCTGAGATCTTCGGTGGCTTTTCCATCGAGCAGTAGCTCTATGGGTTCAAGGAATTCGGGACGTTCTCCGTCTGCCAGTTGCGCTGTCAGGCGATTGAAGACAGTATACATATTCTCTCCAATGAACCATCTCGTTCCATCATGGTTCTCCTCGTGAGTATTGTTCCAGATCAATGCTCCTTCGAGCATTGTGACCCTTCGATTGGGGTCAACCGTGAAAATGGTAACATGAGAGTGGGCAATGACGCTAAGAAGTTGTTGTCGTGTGCGTTTCGCGCTCATTTTGGTTTGGATGCTTTCGTGGACATCGGTGCAGGTTCCTGTGAAACGGATGGTCAGCCCCCCGGAATGACAATTTAATCAATCAAAACACTTACCAAACCACTTCTCGACTTCCCCTGTTTCTTTGTTACGCTGAGGCAATGCCCGGCCGAGATACCAACGCCAGTTGCCATCTTTACTCTGGCACCGGTATTCCGTCACGTAAGTATCGCCCGTATTCAGCGAGTGTTGCCACCTCCGGTGAGCTTCAGGAAGATCATCGGGGTGAAAAGCGTTCACCCATGACTTTCCAAGACTATTCTCTGGAGTGAGCCCGGTGTAAGTGTAAAACTGAGTGTTCCAGAAATCGACCATGCCATCAGGTGTTGCCGTCCATACCAGTTGAGGCATTGTGTCGCAAATCAGCTTGAAACGCTCTTCATCCCGCTCTTTTATTTGTGTGATCTCTTCTGTCATAACAGTAACGTCTCGTCCAGTAACTACACCAGCGAGAAACTCGCCAGTGGAATCGTCCCGAATAGCCTCACCAAGGACATCGTAAATCCGCTTATTTCTGTTTTCATCATACATGCCAACATGGAATCCGCTAAAGGGCTTCTCCGTCCTGAGCAACTTGCATATAGGCATATCCTCAACCGCAAAGCGCTCCGAGAAGTCCTCCGTGTAAATGTGCCAATACCGCATGAGATCAAAGCCATTAAGAGATGTATCGAGCGGGGCTTCTTTCTCAAAGAGTTTCCGAGCAGCTGTGTTGGGGAAAGTGACACTACCATCTTTCCACATTGCTAAAATGGGCATTTGGGTATTGTTGAGCAGTGCGTCTTTCATCAGCAGCATCTTTTGCAGAAGAGAAGGCGTACTTGAATGGGTTGCGACAGAAGGGGGGCCCATCGGTGGGAAAGGGCTAGATGACATGGTGACAATTCCTGGGCTGTGAAACGACGGTGAATTCGAATCTCGACTTGACGCAACTGAGGACGGGTTTGAGTGGGCAATAGATTTGCGCTCGGCAGCCTCGAGAATACTCGGTCTCGCAACGGGTCGTTTCGTGCTGTGAAGAGTAGATGACGGGGATTCCGTGCTGGTAAAAGTGAGTGTGAAGAACGTCTGATGATCTTCGAGTTCCCATATTGTAATAATCATCTTGGCATATACTTGACAATCCGAATGTTTAGGGTTATAGCGGCCATCAAACGCTGTCTTGTTGCCATTTTTGCGGGTGATAACAACTTCCACGATGGAGTCCTGTGTTTTACGCGCGGGTGGGCTTGGTGCCCTCTCGGGGATAGGCATTGTGCTTGCGGTTGGCGTCTCATCGCCGCCAGACCGTAATGGTCGTCGTGGATCCCTTGCCGCAATTCGCACGCCCATTTCATCTACCTGAGAATCGAGGAAAGCCTCCCACGTTGCCCACACAGGCTGTCCATCCTGGAGGATATCAACACCGACCTGAGACAAGGTCTGGCCGCGAAGGCTTTCGATAGTCGGCAGAGTATCCTCTTCATCCGAATCTTCCGTAATGAGTCCAAGCATTCGACCCATTGCTTGGTTGGCCAGGACGACGGTCTTAAGATTATTAAGAACGAGTGTTGGTACCGGCAAGTACTGCATGGCAGAGAATGCAAGCTGGCCAGGAGATATACTAGGCATGGCTAGGCGAAAAGGGCTTTGCGAAGGTGAGCGCGAAGCATCTCCCAAATCCCTGAGGAAACGTCCCCCGGCAAATGGTCGTGGGGTGGCATCATGGCCCTTGATATCATTCACCAAGTCGAAAGTGGCTCTCGGTCGCGCATTGTCAGGTGAGGTCGGAACAGGAGCTTGGATTTGGTTTTGATGTGATTCGGAGCAAGCCAAGGGAAAGCCGGTGTCGTGCACAGCTGCTGCGGGCCTAATAGCTCGGGTTTGGCTGCTCTCACGAGGCTGTTCGGGAGGGCTCATATCGGTGCTGCGTTATAAGTCATGGAGAGTGAACGCCGTTCCGTGCGAGTTGGGTATTAAACGATGAACAAATGATGAGGAGCCGAACAACGAAATCACAAGGGAGAGTAAATATTCAGAGTTGCAAGTTGTGAATGCACTGGTCGTAGGCGAAGGAAGCGATGGCCGGGGCGTCAGCGGTCTCGACCTTGAGTCAAGGTCCAAAAGAAAGTAATCAGTGGAGTTGATCTACTTCGAATCGACAAGTGACCGGCGACGGGGAATTGGCATGGCGCAGAGAGGGAAAAGTGCCGTAAAGGTCAAGCAATCCGTGGCTCAAGTCTGGCTTGTCTTGGGACGGCGTCGACGGAGGCGGGATTAGACTTTGAAGGGCGTGTTAAGACGGTTTACTGGTTTGGGCCAGGAACGGCGGGAGGGAGGTTCTTGTTGGGTGAGTTACGAGAAGTTGATATCTCTGTAAACAAAACAAGTATGATATACCACGCTTTGGTGTGTCTGAACCGGGAAGCCAGTGGACGAACGAGACAGCTCAACTGAGATGGAAATGTGAACCGTAAAGCTGAAATAGAGATGACAGCTTTAGCAGGATGAGCTGGAAGCCCAGGCTTGAGGTGGAGAAGACCGGGCTTCTACAACAAAAGTCAAGGTTGAATCAGATGTTGATGTAGGAGAAGATACAGGCAGCGGAAGAGAAAATAAAACATTCAAGGTTTTTCTTGTGCAACAGCGTTGAAAGGAATAGGTATTGATTTTCACTCCAAGCCGCGAAGGAAAGCAGTCGACAACCAAGGACAGGAAGGACCCTGAATTGACACACCTCCCGTCACCTTCCTCCTGGTGCCGGGGTACGTGATAGGATAGGTAGGCAAGAGCTGCCGGTACCACCACCACAATGAGCGAGCGAGCGAGCGAGCAATGGACAAGCGGGCGGGGTCTCACAACCTTCAGCAGTGGAGGGTTCTTACGGGGGTCTAACGCCCTGTTGGTAGTCGCTTAGGTCCCCTCTCAGCGCCTCGCAGAGGGCCTGGGGGGCAAGCCGTGCGGATCCTCTCCACTGAGAGGTGCTGCAGAGTGGGGCGGTTTAAGCCGGCTGCTCACCTAAGAGAGCGCCGTGGCGTTGTCCAGGGTCGGGATCGCCTCCACAGCCGGGCCCACTTCACCCTCCCTTGTTCTTGAAATGCCGATCGAGCATGAGAATGGCATGGCATGCATGGCTCCAGTTGCAAGCCCTGATTTCTGCGGTGAACAGTTCTTCAACGAAAGACCTTGTCTCGAAGTGGGCACAGACTCGATCGCTGAAGATTCCTCGAGAACCTCGAAAAACACAATGACCTGCGATCCAATGCCGCAATGTCAAGAATCGAATATCGCATCTAACAGAGCCCAGAATCGTAAACTAGCTCCCTTTAGCTCTGGCGTGTCAGTATAGAGCTGCTCCTGCTCACCAACATGGGAGACCCCGGCTAGTCTGTTACATCTCGAGGTTAAGGAACCTCTGTACTGGACAGTACAACAAGTACAAGTCCAACTGAATACAAGAGACCAACCCAGCCTTATGCAGAGACGAGGCCGAATCGGACAAGATAACCTTACCGAAGCCGATCGCGGTCCTAGTCGCACAAAGCTCGATAGAGCATGTTTCTTTCATCGATCAACAAGCTTCAAACATATGCCCGATGACCAATTCAGGCAAGAGAACAAGGCGGCCTAACCTACAGTAAGAACAAGGGCCATCCCGTGGGAATGGATAGCCTCGATCCCCGCAACCACAGGCAGGACAGGGCAGGGCAGAAACAGAAACAGACCGCAGTTGAGTTAAAGGCCACGGAAGTCTGTTGATCCGTGTCATCGGCCCGACGTTGGGGCTGAGGAACGACGAGAGTTACCTTTCCACATCGGCTTCCTCCTCTGGAATCCGGACCTTAGATTGGCCACAATGGAAATTTAAACATGATCCTGATCATCATCATGGGGATTTTTGAATTGACCGTTGCAACATAGCGTCTAACGAACACCCTCCTTTGCAGCCATCCAATTCATTCTCGCAGACCTACCCTATCACGGGACGAATTGTTTGTCATCTACCCACCATCAACAACGGGAACTCCACGCTAGAGATTCTATAATCTAGGCACAATCAATCAATACCTTACGGGTACCCAATGAGACTATTTTCGATCAGACCGAGAACATGAGATCCTTCAAGGCATCACCGCCTTGTCAATATGTTTGCTGTCAACTGATCTGAATATGGGAATACGGGTCCCTAGCGCACAACGCATTGTTACAGTATGTACAACACTATCTCGCCTGATGTGGTTGCAGTTGCAGTCGCATCTCCATCCACGCTGATGCTGGGCTTTGGACGAGTTTCCCCACTTTCAAGGGATGGATGTGCTGCACGACACAGGAGATCGCGGGAACCGACGAATGAGGTGTTGCGGCCTTTCAGGCACCACGCAGACACTTTCACTTTTTGCATTTCAATGTTGGGGACACAAAGATGGGCGACTTGAAACTGAGTCGTTCCGATTCCAACGGGTTTATAATTACTCATCAAGTTTCACTGCTTGTCCTTCATCAGCTAGCCGTTGAGGGCAACAAATGTGCCTGTTTTAGCAACTGGGCTGGAATCTAAGTACTCTCTGCCAGCTGGCAGCTAAGCGGTTGTGATACGATGAAATGCACAATTATCCTCCGACAGATGCATTCCGGACAACTAGCTGCATGCTGCCGTCTATTTATGGTTGTATCGAGTGGTCTGGCCTTGAGTCTATCGGCATCTAGACCTTGTAGCCAAAGCCCAGAATTGGTTCCAGGATAAAAAACTCCGGTGTTATTTGCATATTCGCATGTCAAATCACCAACTTCCATTCACGCAGGAGGATGCAAACACATCAATCTCTTGGCATGTCAACTAATAAACTCAAGCTGGAACCGCAAAGGCATCTCGCAGATGCATCCTATAGCATCTTCATGCAGGTTACCTAACGGTTATTGTTGAACCCTTCTGCTTGGATATTCCTCACCAGCCGCTTTAAGCGTAAGCACCTCTTTTTTCCTCCATCTTTTGTTGTTTCACCACGTCGTCACGTGGGCCAGACTTTTACTTGTACAACTTTATATCTTTTTACTTCTTTTTCTTTCTTACTTCAAAGATCAAGCAACAAACACCATCACCATGGACGATCCTCCCCATCTGCGTCAACGCGAGCGCATTCGAAACCTGGTAAACGACTTCTTTGAACAGGAGCAGACAGCAGATCAACAGAAGAGAGCCACATGGATTAAGAAAACATTGTCGGCGAATGCCCTGTTCCGGAACCCTGTATCCCTACTGCCACTGGATGAAATAACAGAGCGACACGAGCATGCCAAAGCCATTCAAAAAAAATTACAATCAGGCGACAAGAAGTTTTACCTTACAGCACTAGATGTGGCTGTCATTCTTACTGTCCCTTTAAGTCAACTGCGACCAAATGGCAACTTGTCTGCAACTACGCAGAGTCGTGTCTTCCTACGGGAAATGCTCAAAAGTTTGGGAATACTCTCACGTCATTGTAAGCATTTGAACATTCTTTATCCTGTCGTCCAGCAGTGCTGATTTTCAACAGACTTTACCCATTACACCCATGAAGAGTTCAAAAAGCACTCAGCCAAGACTTCAACAAAAGCTTCGTCAAAGAAGTCCGCATCTGTGTCAGGCAAGAAAGGAAGCAAAAAGCGCCCTTATACCGAAGACGAGAAGGATGGCGACTACAAGCCAGACGAACCGGACCGCGCCAGGGAGACCAAACAGGCTGTTCTCGACCGTGATGGCAAAGCTTGTGTCTTCCTACGAACAAGCGACCCAGAGGTTGCCCACATAATTCCAGCCAGCTGGAATAGGGATGCTGACCAGATCGCAAAGACTTCAAGTCTTATGCCTGCAATTGAGACCTTGATGGCAGAGAAGAGCGAAGCAGATAGTTGGTCGGCGACGAACGAGCCTCTACTTGCCGATTCAGAAAACCTAGGGAGCTCTGACCGTCCCTGGAATGCCATTTGCTTGAACCATCAACTCCATTTCTGGTTCGACCATAAACTTATTGGTCTGAAGTTTCTCGGCTCTCAGCCTATTAACGACAACCCCCCCACGTCCGAAGTTGATATACAGTTCCACTGGATGATGCGTGATATTCGCAAGCGGATCAGAAACATGGATATTGGCACGGATCACGACAGCTTTATGGACATGGTTGAAACAGTTGGTACATTCCAGGACAACGGTTACCTTGCTCCTCAACTGCCATCCCAAGATGGGATAGTAGGGGCATTCAATGCCGTAGATGGCATCCCTCTCATCTCTGGGCGGGTTATTAAGCTTAGATTACCATCTGAGGATGTCTCCAAGCTCCAAACAGTACTGGATATCCAGTGGGCTTGTACCAAAATTGCAACTATGGCTGGCTCTGCAGGCTGGCCTGAGTACATGTCTGATTATGATGATGATGAAAAGAGAGGTTCCATGCTGGCTCGAGAATGGGTATTTGAGCAGTCAATTTTGCAGCAAGCTGGGCCGCTGCCCCTGCAATCAACCACAAACAGACCTCCCAGAAGTAGCTCGCCTTCCAAGACACGCCAAACTCATCACGCCAGACATGATTCAGATGGCTCTCCTACCAAGTTGAGTCTCAGAGTTCAGACCAGAGATAGTTCGCCCAGCAAGGTCAGCCAGACAGAGCAGAGCCAAACCCAGCAGCAACAGCCTCAGACAGGACGATCGGAAAATGTTCGCCCCAAGCTTGAGTAGGGCGATGGTGCCACGCCAACTTTCGAAGACATATCTTGGCTCCTCGGTTGATATTGAGACCTATGAACTGCATTCAATATGACAGATGACCTGAAGAAGCTCATCTGGGACCTACCTAACAGATTCTGTTGTTCAGGATAGAACTCAGCCAACTCTCGAACTTTCCAGTTGCGTGCTCGCATTATAGGCTTCACAAGGGAAGCTACTTTCCTCAAGGTCTGCAGGCATCGTTCTAGAAGTTCCTCACAATGATACACCGATATCGGTGTAGTTTTAATACCACTTATTAAGGTTTCTATCAAGATGAAGAGGCTTTTCTATTTAGCGTTTCCCCATGCTACAGTTACTATCAATCATAGCTCATGGAACACAACTATTCAGGCTTCCTGGCCATGCCTCTGAGCCTCACATAATGTATCGTCTCCCCACCAGAAGGATTCCGACAGACCTCCCTCAGCACCCCCACGCATTCCTGCACAGCTTCCTCCCTCTCCTTTTCATCTGAAATGGCATCTAAGAACTGACTTGCCATGAGTCTAATCCAACCCTCAACACCGCCTTTGTCAGTTGATGTTGGCCGCCACTCCCGCTCAGCCCGTTCAACAACGAAGCCCGTGTCTTGCAGCGCCTTGGTGACCCAAGCTTCGTCAGGGAAGAACCATGGATCAGCTGCAAGGGCGGCTTTCATGCCGATGCGGCGGCCTACAGCACCAAGAGCGGCAGTTCGCATTTCAGAAACGTTGCCGAAACCGCCCATCTCAAAGACGAATGAACCACCAGGGGCCAGTGAAGCGTAGACACCCTTGAAGAACTGAGCACGAGTATCTTCTGGGTGTAGAATCCAGTGCATGGCTGCATTGGAGAAAACCTTGGTGAAAGCTCCTTTTTGTAATTCTGGCTTGGAGACGAGCTGCGTAGCGTCCAAGACTACAAATGGTCAATAAATCAAGGATAAGCAATTAGGTTGGTAGACTCACCATCAAAGGTAGAGTTCGGAGAATCTTTGCACAGTTCTCTGGCAGCTTCAATCATGGAAGCTGAGCTATCAACGCCATGCATTGAACCATTTCCCTGTGCCAAGATCTTTGCGAACTCGGCATTCAAGATGCCATCTAGACGATCAGTCTCAGGTCTGTCGTCCAAGTTGGGACTCAAGTACATACCTCCACATCCGATATCAAGAAGAATATCATCTTTCTGTAAATCAAGCCATTGAACAACTTTTGTTGCCAGCTTGGGGACAAAAGAAGCCGAGTGCTGATAAGCCTGGATTTGGTGTAAGTGTGAAGCTCCTCCAACGACAAAGTATACGCACGTTGGTAGACCATCTATCTTTCTGTTCGGCCATCTTTGCGATTGAGAAGTATATGAATTGAATGAATGAATCCAATAGAATAGAACAGAGAGGATTTACTGCCTCTTTATACCTGGATTGCTTACATGAACGCCGCCTACGGTGCCGGAGCTACCGCCGAGATCGGAGCACTCAAGGTTGGAACCCCAAGAACATGCGTGCATGATGATCGGATATAGAAGTTGAGAGATTGGTGCTGCGCCTTTGCGGATCTGGGCATGGAAATTGTGTCTTTTATTTCTTATTCGATGATTATACAAGGCTTTAACCGAAAATGTGGACTCCAATACCTACTTGTACATAGCAGGATTCGAGTCGGACTTGGAAGTCTCATGAGTTACAGATACCATTTTCCTTCTCCATGTTTGGTACCCCGCGGTGGGGTTGCATTGATGGCCTGTCACTTACACGGTTGTGTTTCATTGAGACAAAGGCGTGCCTCAAAAGTACTACACTGTGTCCTATCAGATCATGCTAGTGAACTGATGCATACCACGTCGGAGGGCCAAATGAAAAGACCCTGCTTATGGTGAAAGTTTGTAGGTGGAGGTGTCTCTGAATATGGAGAATGTCAGAATTGGTTATACTGATGGTTCCCTGCATCTTTCTTCTATTCCTATTAACGAACCCTTTCTCATCTGATCGTGGTATGGGATACTCTCTACCTAGGGGAGGCAGGAAGGCTTAGGAACTCTACTCTAAGCGATAAAAAGACCTTTTCTCTCCTAGGACGCTCAATTGCTTATAGTATGGGACTTGCTGTGATATTATGAACACTGTTATTGATGGCTAGAATTTCACGTACCTAGTTCGAGTAATCCTCGGCGTGATACTGGAGCGTACCTGGAATCTTCGTGGAATACTCACATGATTCAAGTCTCCTTCACATCGTCAGTTTAACAGTTCAATCACTGTTCATCTCGCAGGCTGTATTGCCGTCGTTTGCTATTGTTCATACTCTAGCTGCCATTATGATGGAGGTGAACAATCCACGAACATCTGTTGTTCACAAGTGTATTTCGTCTATAAGATTCATCTAGCACAACAATTTCAGATCTATCCATCCTACAACACATTGAAATTATCGACGAATCAATAACGCAGTAAATTCCGAGGCCCTTGCAGAAAAGAAAGGAGAAGAAAAAGAAAAAAAGCAGAAGTCAGCATGTGTCGCGAATACGTCGCTTTATGCCCCGAATGTTGGGCCACGGTCACCCTTGAATGGAAACATTGCGGACCTTATATTAACGCAGATCCAGAAGCAGTTCGCACTGAAAATGGTCATCTAATCCATCCTGTCGCATACTTTGTGTCTCACGATCTTGAAGTCGTTCAGGAGGTTTGCAGCTCACTAACACCAGAGACTTGTCCTAACGAAAGCTGCACCAGCAAGACTCCAGTTGGGAACGGAGAAAGCTCTGAAACGCGTGCCTTATGAGATAGAAGGTAAGATACGAGCAAAATATGGATATGCTGTCACTATTAACCTTCATATTCTTATTGTGCTTCTCGGTCTGTCACATACGACCACAGCTCGTGTAGAATACGGGGTCCCGTCTGCTCCCCCAGAGTCAAGCCTGTAAGGGGTGGATTAGTAGTTGGGTCGGTGACGACCAGCGAATACCTGCTGTTGTATGTTTTGTATTTTTGATAAATCTCCCTTGAAGTGTTGTGTTGTCTTGTTTTTTTGCTCCTTGTTATGGCATATATATAACCCGGGGTTGGTCAGCCTGGCTAGGTGATTAAGCTACGGTCAGACACTTATATCCTAGTAGCTTTAAATACCTTAAACTGCTAACTTTTCTATTTAAAACCCGTCAAGATAATTCTACACTGTGGAAAAGAAGTGATTTAATCTTTTCTCTTTTTGTATAACTTAAGCACCAAGGGTTGGCCTGAATAATCGTTTTGCTTAATGTGAAGTTTGTAGATTCACGCCTTGACAAGTTGTATTTGTATTGCCAGGCTCAGCCAACAACAACGGTGACTTACCTTGTGGAATAGAACTAACAACTTGTTCCCAGTTCTTAGCGAGTCATTCTAACCTCTTGTGAGCTTCTAGCCAAGCAAAAAGCTTATACATGACATCAGGGCATGGACCATCGCAACTACCAATATGTCATTCAGCTTTGATACCATATGCGTATCTAGGATGCTGTCGTTGTTAGTACAGTAGTAAAGATACCTTACCTTTTTAGGTAGTTGATAAGTACCGACGGGGCCGAGATAACCGTGCCGTAGTATCCGAATTCACAACCAACACGAACAAAATCAGCTTAGATATGCAACTAACCAGTTGCTGCCTAAAGTAAAATGTGTGCCTGAATGATTCTTAACAAGTCCAAATGCTCACGTTTTAGTCGTTCTCTCGACAAAACAGCACAGCAATCGTGTGCATTCGTTTTTGTATTCAAGTCTGCATACAAAATGGTCCCTGCCTTCCTCAAAGCCCTTTTACTTCTGGCCCTCGGCAGCGGCTTTGGCTCTGCCGACACGTTCAATTACGGCGACAGGGACGGCAGCCTATTCCTTGAACTATCGATATCCGAAGCCCAAAGCAAGCGCCACGAATGGGGGCTCGTCGAACCTTGGATCAGTGACTACATTTCAGCCCTTGAAGAGAATAGATACGGCGACGCTATTTGGGCTCGCTATCAGATGTTTGGCGATACTGTGAATGGCACGCATCTAGAGTATCCGCAATGGACGGTCCGTGATGCGATCGAGGAGGATGCTATTGGGTACCGACTTCGTGAACGAGACATTTGGAAGCACGCCATGACTTTCTACGCCGGTTCAAGCAAGAACACACAAAGTGATATACTTGACCTTATATTCGACATCAACCGCAGGAGTTACTATCGGCTATGTAAGTCGAGCAACTTCTCAATAGACAGTCCTTTAACTTACAAGTTGTACAGTTAGAGACCAGTATCGATTGCATAAGCGTTTCCAACAAAGTGAACACGTCCTTCCGAACTGCGACTGTTGGAAGACTGCCCAGGATGAAGTCGACTCTGTTTTGGACCTCAAGTAGTTGGCTTTGATGCCACTTTGCTTCGAGATGCAACGTATCATAACGGGACATTCTCAGGACCTCGATCCTAAATGACTTAGGTAACTTGGTCTAAGTTTAGGATAAGTTTAGTATACCTTTTGCCGAGTTTATTTTGACACCTGAAATCAAGGTCTGATGTCTTCTTGCTCCCTTGGGACATGGAAATGCAGGTTTCGACTTTTCCGTTCAGTTTTCGCTCTTTTCTTATCGTCCAATTATGATTGGACTTTCTGTATACACCCCCAGACCGATCTGACAGCCTGGCCAAACAGCTATATAGTTATAAACGTTTACCGCATTCATGCGGGCTCCCCGTTTGTGCTATTGACTTCTTCATTCAATAATTGCCGTTGTTTTGGTGATTTCCATGTTTTCCTTGATCTCGAGGCAAGTCATCAGTGCTTTCGAATCCAAGCTACTATACGTAACATGACTGAAGAAGTACTTGAAACAGCCTTGAGTGGAAAAGGTAAGGTTCTTAGAACCTGCTTTAAAATCACAGCATATGTCTGGTGGTACTGGAGCTAGGCTTATCGCAAAGCATGGTGACATTCGAACCACCAAGTCCACCGCTCCGTAGAGAATATCTTATAATCGTTTTTTATTATTATGAGAATTTAATACGCCGTTGCACACATCATATGTCTAGAATGAATGACGCCCTCTTTTTCTCCACTAGAATGTTGGGTCTTCCTCCTTGATTGGCTTCAAATCACCCTGGCCCTTGAACACCTCCAGAATCTTGGCCTGTTCCGTCAAAATGAATCTATCAGTCTGTTTTCCAATGTTTGCCAAGTCTTTCCACCTGTTGAAATCGTCTGGATTTCTCTTGTCGCCGTGAGCTTCTGTTGCGTGCTCCCAATGGCCCTTTGAGAAGCCCAACATGCCGCTGATGGTCTTGTTGGTGATGTCGTAAACAAGAGATACAATTGTTCCAGTCTCTTCGAGCCAGTTGATCTGCCATAGCTCTCCTGGTCGAACGCATTGGTATGCTACGGTTTGGTAGTTGATGCGGCCAGCCATTGGGCCACCGTGAATGGCGTAGACGACTCGGTCGTCGGAGAAAAACCAGATTTCATAACGCCATTTCTCTGGGTTTCCTTCTCCGTCTGTGGCGTCGTAGTCGTAGATAAGATGAGTGTTGAGGATATCCTTCTCAAAGGTTGGGTGAAGGGGGGTGTTTGTCTGATATCGTGGCAGAGACATGACGAATATTAAAGGCTTTTGGTACGGATTTTAAGAACTTGGAGTAATTACAGAAGACAATACGATACATCTAGACCGGTGCCAAGTATTTATACTCTGCGAGATCGCCTCGCTTAAGTGGTTTGATCTCTTGGTACGACGAAATGCAATCGTACATCATCCATCCTCTCGGGAAAGGCGGACAGTAAGTTCCCACTAAAAGTGCCAAATGGATCAATAGGAAGCAAGGATCAGCTTGCTAACGTGTATATCCGAGAATCGATCTCAAGACGAGATCCATTATAAACTCAATTGATATCGTATGATGTCACCAATTCCGCCATCGACCTCGGTCTGATGATGTCGGCAGTAAGAGTCGGTAGCACAGAACAACCTCATAAATTTAACGGTGTGCACTCTGCTCAATGTCTCGTACAAGACAAAACGTTACCCATGGCCAGAGATATTTCTTCTGCCACCAATTCAGGCTGCGAATATTAGCAGGTTCATGGTACTTCGGTATTACGCAACTCACAAGCTCTTTCGGCCTGCAATACGAGGATGCAGGGCCCAGCTTCCTCCAACCACGGCCGGATGCTTCTCATCCATGAAGTCGGCTGGACTGTGTCAGAAAAGAATGACATAGAAACCACTTGGAAAGGGATCGACAACTCACCACGATATCCGGGATAAGTATCTATTGCCTTGAATCCCGGTTGCGGCGCGAATAAAGTTCTCGTCCACTCAGCCGCACCTCCAATATCATCCAGTCCGCAAAGATCGCCCTTGTAGGTGATTCCCATTGGATGAAAGTTTTGAAACCCAGAATTTGTGTTCGATAAATCAACGAATATGGCCTTTGGGTCGATATGCAATTGATGGTTCACTTTGCTATCCGGGGCTCCACGACGACGCTCAACATACTCGTGGATGCTGCGTAATTCGTGGAGCGTTGGTAAGCGAACACCAGCCCATTGAGAATATCTCTCTACCTCGTCCAAAGAGGCAATCACAGGCCAATCAAGTGCCTGTGATAATGGTACTGGTCCCCAGACAGTCTTGATACTGTGACGAGTGACGAACGTGGTGTAATCTTCATCACTTAGGGCATCGCGCATCTTGCTCCAAGTTGCGGGGATCTGAGGCTCCTTGCGGTCTACGACGTACTTAGCATACTCTCCGTTACTGACCGGTCGGCCTTGCGCCTCGATTTGTGGAACAGTGATATCATACGGCTCGCGCTCATTGTCCCACGCAAAGAATCTGTCTGGCCCATCGTCGCCTTCAGGGTCGTGGTACCCAATGGTGAAAGTCTGCTCGGGCACCTTGATCCATGGATTCTGAAGGCGTCGTGAAGCAGCTTCTTTTGCGAGCTTTACGAAGTCTGGCCTGGGCAGATTAGGAGGGGAAGGACGTTCGGACTTTGAGTAGTCATGAACAGGAACGTTTCAGCATGGAGACCTACAATATATCAGCCACAAAACCTCCGGCTGCCGCAAACAAACATACTCTCGTGTTCAAAACTTATCCAGAGCGCTCGTCCAATACAGCGATCTGTGTAAGGCCTTTCAGTTTGATAAAGTGATTTTATTCGCTCCTTCACGCGCTCTCGATACAGAAGAATGACCCTAAGGCATGGGAAGACGTCTGGGAGTTCGCTGTGATCATGGCATATGTAAGGATCATCAACATCAGGATCTATGCCACGCTCAAAGATCTGATAATAATATGCTGGCTCAGTGGGTTTGCTGTTCGTTGCTCGCACAATATGAATATCCTCACTAAGCCCATTATTAGCTAGGATTTGAAATAAAATAGTTGGAGTCTTGCAAGGTTGGAATATGGCCAAGGTAGAACAGCAACGGGTTCCGCAGAGGAATTGGTTGTTCCATCAACGCATCGGGTGGTATCAATTTGGTCGTAACAAGATCCCAGACGCTCCACAATTGTTTCCATTCAGCCAGCGAAGGCATCGGGGCTGGAGCATACTGCTCTGGTGTCAGCGGGAAGGCGTATGGATTGTTAAATTTCATTATGCTATTGAAGTCTGTGGCCATTGCAAAGATGAGATGAACTGGATAAGAGGTCCGACGATGCGTAGTAAGATGTTGAGCTCTCCAGCCCTCGGCCTGACCCTAGTAGCAACGTCATCGTCCACCGAACTCCCTGGCAACAGCTCAGCCATGAAGCTAAGACACGGCTTGTTCCTCCTTTCTAGATCTGGATTGGTCTAGTGTTCTGGAGACTGTAGCTAGTCATCTCAAGCATGAGACTTCCGATAGGCTCTCCAGTAGTCAAGTACCCATACTGATGTTGATGAGTAACAGGACTAGAGGACTCAGTATAGGGATCGTAATGTCATTGGGTGGTCAAAAGCATGTTGTATGCAAGGCAAATGCGATTGAATGCTTCTTAGACTTCATTCGTCGAGCAGCTTGTCGATAACAAATTGCTGGGAAATTATTGTGAGACATCATGACTGCAACTGGATCTACTGAACGTTCGTCGCGGATCAATCGCCATCTTATCTCGATAAGACCTCCAACATCTTCAATGCTCAACACCGAATATATCCGATACAAACCCAACAGCTCATCAAGGACTTTCCAACGCACAAACCTTGAGTCAACAGTGCAATGCATGGCTGAATAGGCTTTCCCTTGAGATATTAGACGCCGAATACCAACAGGCCTTCATGCGTCACTCAGCACATGCCTGTGTCAACTGTTGAGCGTAGCCTTCAACTGCCTATTTGAGTCTCAATCAGTTGATAATTGACATGACTGTTGGTTTCAAGACTTGAAATTGGTCCACCATCCCAACCTCGATTACTGAGGGCATATATCGGCCGCTTGTTGCGTCCATACGGCCCATAATCAGCGCACGTATCTCTTGGCTTCGCATCAACCTTCTAAAATTCACACAAGTCTATCCTTGCTTCATGCCTAGACTGGAGAAGCCTTCCGAGGCAAGACCTGACAGAATCCGCTTGCTCGGGCATTTCCAATGTGCTTGGGGAGCTTCAAGGCCAGTGCGAGCCATGCGACACGTGTGTTGTTATATAGTGTGAGTGCCATATTCAAGTCCTCGCACTGAGAGACAAAGTCGCGAAAGAGAGGAGAGACTTGGTGAAGTTGCTCACTTCAATGATATTTCATTCTGAACGGTCTTTTATAGAGCGCAACAAGAGTAGCAGGTAACGTATAAATTGCGAAGAAAGGCGCGTTATCGTATTCGGGCCAACGTCTAGGTTCGGGCTGGTATTCGGGCATATTACTCTCTATAAATGGTCATCGTGACACAGAGTCGGAATACGGAGGAAGATGCGATTCTGTTCCGTATTTTTCCTTATAATCGTTAACTCGTGGTGTCTTGTGATACGGAGGCGAAACAAGGCAAATTCCAGCCAGATAGGTATATGATGTGGGTTGACCAAGAGTCGAATCATGAGGCTGTTTATAGCACTATGCATATTTTCCTAGTGGGTGGGATGCTTTATGATGGCAGATCATGGAATCATATCATTTTGGTGTTGGTATTTAAAGAGTGCGTTTGCGCATCTCCGCGGGAATCAGCATCTCCAAGGAATGACACGCTCAGTCCTCGGGTTATTAAAAGCTTTTGTGTAATCCAGTTATTATAACATAAAGAAACAAAATAACTTTAATTATGAGGAAATTTCAAAACGGTATCTGTAGTAATTTATACTTTAATAACTGGAGAAAAGAGGGTTTTGGTCAAGTTTTGCTGCGTATACAGTCCATAAAGTAGGAACATGTTTAACGTCTTTGCGCGGCCGTGAACTCCCGAACAATATGACCATAGACGCATTGACAAGTAATAATGCCGATATTTGTAACACCCATTGCAGATGCCTGACAATCCGACTCGTCCGCCCGACTACCCATGCAGCGGAAATGCCATCGTCAAGCATAAGCCGAGACAGATCGGAACTTGATTGGAAATCAATGGTATCTCGTGATCTCATCGAATACGGATGAATATGGAATACTTCAAGCCCCATACTCCGCATCTGATTTTCGCTTCCATGAAATATAACCCTTCAGCATCTCTCATCGTCATTCCCATCGCCATGGCGACTACAAAGCTACAATTCGCACTCCGTAACAAAAGAGCACTCTTCAGTCTACCACGTTTCAGTAGAACCTACACAATGGCATCTGATGCACCAAGCTCTCCAAGGTATGATCTGATATGATCTGATGGGCCCTATCGGTTCTAACCTGGCTCAAGGTCCGCACTCGCCAAGGCTTCCCTGAGCTTGGCGCCGGTGGAAAGCAAGCAGCCAAGGCAAAGCCGACATTTGTCGACATGGATCCCCCAGAGCACATACATCAGAGGTAAGCACCTAAACAGCCTGGCATACCCAGATGAGCAGGGCTGACGCAGATTGAAGGAGCATGGTGGAGCCGGCCTTTACCCCCAAAGCTGTCAAGAATTTGCAGCCTTACATTCAGAAGACTGTCGATGATCTACTGGAGCAAATGAAGCAGAAGGGATGTTCGAATGGTCCGGTCGATCTTATCAAAGAGTTTGCACTCCCTGTCCCCTCCTATGTAAGTCACGGCAGACCATTCTTGAAAGGACATGCCTCATATCGGTCTAGATCATCTACACACTTCTCGGCGTTCCTTTCAAGGATCTCGAGTATCTTACTCAGCAGAACGCCATTCGAACAAATGGCAGTTCCACTGCCCGGGAAGCATCGGCAGCCAACCAGTAGGTCCAATTGTGAACCATCCCAGCATCCAAGTCTGACAACTCACAGGGAGCTCCTTGACTACCTTGCAACTCTTGTCGAGCAGCGCCTCGTAGAACCAAAGGATGATATCATCAGCAAGCTCTGCACTGAGCAAGTCAGGCCTGGAACTATTGACAAGTCCGACGCTGTCCAGATTGCTTTCTTGCTCCTTGTGGCTGGCAACGCAACCATGGTGAACATGATTACTCTGGTATGTGGTTATTTTCGTATGTCTGTCGTCTATTTACTGACACTTTGTAGGGCGTCGCCACTCTGGCGCAACTCAAAGCCAATCCATCCCTCGCGCCCCAGTTTGTCGAGAAGCTCTGTCGCTACCACACTGCGTCTGCACTCGCTATCAAGCGTACTGCCAAGGAGGATGTCATGATCGGCGACAAGGCAAGTACAACCCCTTATGCTTCAGGCATAGAAGAGTGCTAACCCATGTCAGCTTGTCCGAGCTAACGAAGGCATTATTGCATCCAACCAGTCAGCCAACAGAGACGAGGAAGTCTTTGAGAATCCTGACGAGTTCAACATGAACCGCAAGTGGCCTGCACAAGATCCTCTCGGGTTTGGTTTCGGTGATCACCGATGTATCGCCGAGCATCTTGCAAAGGCTGAGCTGACAACTGTGTTCTGTATGTATACATGCCTTCAATGTTTGAGATGCCTACAACTAACGGACTGTAGCAACACTGTATCAGAAGTTCCCAGATCTAAAGGTTGCTGTCCCATTGGACAAGATCAACTACACGCCTCTGAACCGGGATGTCGGGATCGTGGACCTACCTGTCACTTTCTGAGGATACCCAGAGTAGTGGATATAGTCGTTTTCGCATATAGCTCTGATTAGCACCCGAATAAATTGTCTCAACTCTACATGCGTCGACCTGCGAACCGCAGTTGAAACGATCCATATGTCTCCAAGTAATATCACTTTCCTGACGATTTTTCTCGGGAAATGCTAATGAATCAATGAGTCCAGGCGGTAATGCAGTAGTGATTCTGCCTCTAAGTATTCACATGATCTTATATAAAAGGCCAAATACTGGCTTTTGGACACCGACAGTCAAGATTCTATGACATTCCGGTATTGATAGTCTGCTTTTACCATTCGGTCAAAAGGTCCGATCACTTTCCCCATCTCCTACCACGACTGTGGTTTCAACAGTCATTCGGTTCCGGGAATGTCGCTAGATGAACTTGCCATCCGTTGTTACCCTCGTTTCTCTCAACTTCTTTGCTATCTTTACCCATTCTACTCATGAGGTTGCTTCCGCGGGTTGGGACCGGTGGACCAGTAGTCATTACTACACGGGACGTAAGACCATAATTTGTTGGATTGGACGTATCCAGACTGCTGGAATACAATCCTTCTCCTTGACTACGCGAGTTACCTCGAACGACCTTGGAGATGAGGTTTGCCTTGAGCAGTTCTATGTAGAGCTTGACGATGTATGCAAGAGGGGCAAATTGGACGTATCTGCTCTAGTGTCAGCTAAGGTCTGCTCGTAGTGCGCTATAGACTTACAGGTAAGGATCTGGTAGACTAAGGAACCCTAGAAGAAAGATGTCCATCGATGTCGAGATAAAAACCATTCCAGCGTTGAAGTTGAATAATCTCCAGTATTTATTCAGGCCATCGGCAATCAGACGATACCGCACCAGGTATAAGAAGTACATGTTGAGTGCCAAGTCAATGATGAGGAAGGTCTTCTCACACTTCTCGAATATCATGTTAGTATGCTTCTGCGAAGGTGTAGCAGTGTCAAGGTGCGCAACAGTGAAGATGTAGCAGACAGCGCCATTGACAAACAGAATACAGACCACGAGCCCCCACTTCAGGTGTCTCACTCGGCGTCGGTTCGTCATGATCAAAGATACTCAGTTGGCGATGATCTGAGGGGGTAGTTGCGTCTGGATCGACCATAAGATGACGGTAGCGAGGAGAAAGCCCAGACTGTTGAAGATGATAAGCAAATGAGGCAACGAGAAGGGACGGCGGGGTACTCACTTTCCAGGGATGATACCATTGAGGTAGAGGAATGTGATGAGAGCAAATACGAAATTGACCACGGCCTCGGTCCAGATCATGTAGAGGTAGGCATTGTGAAGGCTATAAGTACGCCTATAGATGGCTCTAGTCTATAATACGGCCTTTGCAAACGTGAAGATGAAGACGCCGAGGAACAACCATAGTAAACAGATGCTAGATCGATCATGCTGGGCAGTTGGGAAGACAAATAATGGAAGAACGCCTGGGTCAGGATACGACATGATCGGAACTATATACCTGCGGCCCTTTCTCAAGAGCCAGCTACAGCCTACGGATAGTTTTCGTATCGTGAATGAGCCCAATCTAAATTAGCTTTACTAACGTCTGTACCAAACATGCAGCAAACTCAGCTGTTCACCCTGTTTCTCGGTAGATGATGATTGTCACCGCTAAGGGGCAGAGTCAGAAGACTAGCTGAGAGTAAACGGTGGCTTGAAGATCTACGAGCGCTAACCCTCAAGATGGGAAGTGCTTAGGAGCAATGCAGAGCTTAGGGCCACTATCGTATCCCGGCAAATTAGAGTCGTTTAGGCAGACACAATTGAGACTTGAGAGTCGGCGAATTTGGGTTGTTTCTGGGCGGCTGTTCAGTGCCGACGTGCAGTATCTGCTAGCGACGAATCCATGAGGCCTAGAGGCGTAGCGCACGAATAAGCCTCAGCCTTGGAGTAAGGTGTTGCCATTTCTCGATGGTAAGCAGCTTTATGATACGATTTTGGGGTCTGAGGCTTCGTGTAACGCCCCTGCCTTGTGTATGCGGTAGAGAGTTGATCGGAACTTGGTGATGAGTGTTCCAGGTCATTCTATGAACCGACCTCTTGCGCGTTTTGGTGTCAATTTTCTTACATCATGTCTGGGGAAGTAATCTTAACGAGATGGTTTTCTTCGTTTAAAAAAATCACTTCCCCTTGGCATAGTGTACGCGAATACAGCTCGGCCACTGGCGTTGCTCTTCTTCATGTCTGAGAGTAGTGACAGGGAAGCAATTAAATTGAGTTTGAGACAGAAAGAAAATATCCATTTTTTGCGCCTGGTATGTATCTCAGCTGGATTCCTTTCTTTAGGTGTTCCGAAATGAAACAGCTATATCTCATGTATCATTTGGGGCTGAAATATCGTGAGGACTACAGCTTAGATAGAACCCTCGCGACATCACTTCACACGATAGCCCGAATCAAGGAATCTTTTACGGAACTTGATGAGACTTGTCTCCGATTGTCCTCGTTTTATTCACCTAGGCGTCCTACATTGAGACACTGCAACCACGACTCACATAGCGCCGTCGAGAGCGACTCGCTAGGTGTGGAGTCCACCAAGCTAACGTTAGCGATTTACACAGAATATGCATCTACGAGAGCGGATCGCCAAGTCAACCTCTTGCGTCACTATCGTGATCGTCATCTCTTCAATCACCAATCCTATTCTACCATCTCTTCCATCAAATTGAGCTAATCCAGTACCTTGTCAAGAATCTATCTGAACAAATCACATTTGTGTCAACCACCCAATCATCATGGCGGCTGAAGTCACCACCACGACTGTCGTCACGGCATTTCCCCTCCTCTTCGGAGTAACCGGCACAAGCATTGGAATCTACAGCTTCGTGTCTCCCTACAATGCCATGCGTCTCTTCGGTCTTCACGCCCCAGCTGCTGATAAGACCTCTTCCTCGCAGTCCGAAGTATTCCAGAAATCTCTCATCTACGCGACTGGACTACGAAACATCGGCACAGGTCTCAGCACTCTTGGCCTCTATGCGTTCTGGCAATTTTCCCCGATCTGCCAAGTGAGCCCACTAGCTGCGGCGGTTACGAAGAAGTGTATGGGGATCTGCTTCATGGTCGGTACCTTCGTTGGAGTTGGTGATGCTGTTATTGTGCGGCAGTTTGCGAACAAGGAGTATGTTCAAGGGGAGGCAGAAGAGAAGGCTGTCCATGCTAGCATCAGTCATGGGATCACCGCAGTAGTCATCCTGGCGACTGGGCTCTTTTTGTATTTGTAGGTCAGTGGGTTTGCGTAGTGATCAAGCTGCATACGCTGCTGGAACCGGGACTTCCTATCACTCATGTATAATATCTCGACTCATGTTTCATTAATACTCCCTTACACGCAATATCATATCGCGAGCAATGCATCAGGAAATTGCAATAAATCATTTACTCCCTAGGTTCCTAAAACTCATCACCTCCGCATGTTCTTGATGTTGCAAGATGACAGCTCGCAAACCCAGTAACCGCTTCAATGCTTGTCATCCGAATCGCCTTTGTCTCCAGTATCATGGATAGCATTGGGGATGGCTCTCTTCAACCCTTCAGGCAAACCTTCCTGGGCTTTTTGTGGTAGTAGGGATGGCTCCCCTCCCTTCGCATATGAGATGCCACCAGATGAACCAGGTGTAGACTCAGTGGGGTGAATCTGAAACGTTAGACATAATTTTTTTCTACTGCTCGTAGAAAACCTACAGATTCAGGAAGAGCATGTTCAAGACCCTTAGGCATTTGTCGCTGGACACCTTCGGAAAGTTTGGAGGGGGCTGTGGCGTGAGACATGCCCTGGCCACGCTCGTTCTGCGCATAACCCGACATTTTCAACGTCGGCAATAAATGATTGGTAGAAATGAGAAATGAGAAAAAGAAATGAGGTATCTTTCTGTTTCCCTGGCGAAAGATGAGAGTCTTGGCGCTTAGACGGTTGTTCTTATATATGTGATGAAGGACGTGTAAGCCAACGTCATGAGTGTTTCACCCGAGGGTGGCGTTGAGAATCTCGATAATAAAATAAGTATTATGATATCGCAACCTTTAAATTACCTTTCCTCTGACTGTCATCGTCGTCTAATCCTATCATTGTCATGACTTCACATCTATGACGTAGCTTTTTCATGCTTCCCCCACAGTGTAGACATTGGGAACCATAAGGTTTTGTCGATCGAATTGGGTCATTCAATGCGCGACTGAATGGGATAGATGCTCCAGGTGCTCCAGTATTGTGCATGAAAGAAAAGGTGGTGTTGTGCTGCGCTGAGCGAAACGTTCATCTTAATCTCACCTCACCAAAGATACAATAATTGGTCAACTCGGCTATAGTTTCTTTTACCCCTGAAATGAGAATAAAGAAGAAAATCAAGTTATTGATTGCATAATCACGGGGTCATCCCGACTCGAGTATCAAGAAGGACAGAAAATACTGAAGGAATGCGGTGATGTAGGGTACGTGGATTTGGCTGAGACCATAATTGCGACAAAATTGATAAATCAGATAAGATAAAATCATCTCAGATTCATGCATATAATGTATGATTACAAGCTAGCGCCTTACTGTCTATTTCTGTCAGGATCTGTACCATGACCCACCACTTTGCCTTCCTGGCAAACAGCATGCCACGTGATCAGGCGTCACCGCATAACTCTCAGTACGCGTCGCCTGAGGCACCTCTGGAGTAAATTGCCACAAACCACCAAGACTCCTCACAGCATCGCTAATCGTCCGTTTCCAATCTTGTTTCACGCGGTGTAAAGCTATAAGTTCTGTTCCTATTATTTGTTTGACGTATCGAATCACAGAATGGAGTTGTCCGACGAAGACTTTGACTCTGGAGACGCCCTGTTTGACGACGTTGATGAAGATGACCTCATCTTTGACGAACTCGAAGAGGCGGGAGTGATGAACCCGCCCAAGAAGCATAGCAGAGGCAAAGAGAACGACATTCGACATGAAGCACCTGCAAAAAAAGCGCGACATGGGTCCCTCAGTAGTTCCAATGGCCGACTTGGCGAGACACAACGAATTCAGCTTGCGCGAAAGCTGTTGGCCGACAAATTTGGCTACAAAGAATTTCGCCATGAGCAAGAGGCTGCAATATCCAGACTTCTGGATGGTGAAAATGCACTTGCAGTCTTTCCAACAGGTGCCGGAAAGTCCCTTTGCTACCAGGTTCGTTTCAACTCTCTCGTCCCAACACCGTTAGCAGATGTCCCATACTGATACAAGCAGATCCCTGCCATCGCGTTTCCAGAAATGGACCGCCAGACCAAAGAACGACAGACCAATGACTCGGGTATCACTATCGTCGTTTCGCCACTCATTGCTCTAATGAAGGACCAAGTTGATGCGCTCAAGCGGAGAGGCATCGCGGCGGAGTGCATGGACTCCACGAAAAGCTGGGATGAAATCCAGAAAATCAATAGGGATCTGCGAGAGGGACAGCTACGGCTACTGTACTGCGCTCCCGAGCGCCTCAACAACGAAGGGTTCGTTGAGACGATGAAGCGGGTCAAGGGAGGAGTTAGAATGATTGGCGTGGACGAAGCTCACTGCATCTCAGAGGTATGTCTCCTCCGTTGACTGTAGCACATTTCCTGACTTTGGTACAGTGGGGACATTCTTTTCGCCCTGACTACCTGAAAGGTTTGCATTCATTGCGCCCGCTGAATGACCCACGCTGACTCAAGACAGTTGCACGGTTCGTTCAAGAGATCAAGGCCGAACGAGTCGTCTGCCTGACAGCCACCGCTACACCACCTGTCGTCAAAGACATTTGCCAAGCTTTCGACATTTCCCATGAAGGCGTTTTCAGAACATCAGTGTATCGCCCCAAGTTAGTTCTTACTCATGCTGCATACTCCGAGACCTTCGCTAATACCTCAGTCTTCGACTCGAAGCCGAGGCCGTCAAGGCCAAGGATGACAAGTATGAGCTTCTGTTCAAGTTCCTGAAAGCGCATCCCGGTTCGACACTCATCTACACTACTCTCCAGAAGGTTGCTCGGTCTTTGTCCCCTACTGTGATTTCACAGCGCTGATACTTCACGTAGCAAGCCGAAGAGCTGGCGGCACATCTCTCGAACCAGGGGGTCCCCGCCGCCCACTTCCACGCCGGTATGAAAGTTGATGAAAAGAGACTGATTCAAGATGATTTTATGAGCTCTAGAATACAAACGGTGGGCTCGACTCCATCCAATGCTGGAGGACACTACTTACAACGACTTAGGTAGTTGCAACTATTGCATTTGGCATGGGTATCGACAAGTCAGGTTGGTCGGCGCGGTCCCCTCTGCGAGCATATGGCTGACGAGTGCAGATATTCGAAACATCATCCACTGGGATATCCCGAGTACCGTCGAGGAGTACTGCCAGCAAGTCGGCCGTGCCGGTCGTGACGGCAAACCAAGCTACTGCATGCTCTACCTCTGTCGAGAAGACTTTTGGATCAAAGAGAACTTTGCACGTGGAGACCTGCCGTCTCGCACCTCGCTACGCAACCTCCTCAAGGAAATATTTGATGGCGATGTTGTCAAACTGCCGCCTGGTGAAACTTTCAAAGTCAGTCACTACCACCAGTCCTCGCAATTCGACATCCGCATGAGTCCCCTGAGTGTAATCTACGCAGCGCTGGAGCTCAGGTTCAATCTCATCCGCGCGACAACACCAGAGTACAGCTCTTACAAGTTCGAAGCACATGGACAATACTACCCCCGCCTCAAGAGCATGAACACGCCAGAGAGCAAGGCCATTCTGAAGCATGCCAAGAAGGCCAAGAAATTCCACGCGATTGATCCAACGAAGGTCGCCAACGATGAGGGTCTACGACGGAACGAGATCATCAACCTCCTCAATGATCTCAACAACAGTGGTGCTATCGTCCTCACGGTCGGCGGAGTCGAGCAGAAGTATAAAGTGATGGGCAAGTTACCAAAGACAGATACAGCAATCGACGATCTCACAGACAAGCTCTACGAAGACCTTAAGAGGCGCGAGAAGCAGGCTCTCGATAGACTCAAAGATGTCATCAATTTCGTCACAGCCTCAAAATGCTTCGGCCTCTCGATCGCACAGCACTTTGGCATGGATCTTCCAGAGAACAAGAAGAAGTGCGGGCACTGCACGTTCTGTCTCAAGGGTGCAGCTGTGAAGCAGCCACCTTGGACACCTAAGCAGGTTGACAGAGCAGCGATCAACAAGGTACTGATATCAACAGACATCCGAGATGATGCGCGTTTTCTGGCGAGGATTGCGTTTGGGATCAAGAGCCCGCGTGTTGGCAAGTTGAAGCTGGACAGGTCTCCAGCGTTCATGTCCATGGCAGATCACGATTTCGATGTACGTGCTACTATTTATGGTGATGACTGATACTGACAATTCTACAGGCAATTTTAAAGGAGTTCAAGAAGGCTTGCCATGAAAAGGATGAATGATTGGTGTTTACAGATGGCGCTAGACGGGACGTTGTTGCAACTGGTGTTTACTGGGATCAACCGGCTGGCGATGTTCCCCGCGTCGGGGTACTTAATGATGGGAAAAAGGGGAATATTGGGGCTTTGACAATATCGGGAAGTAATGTGGAATGGATCTTGTGTCACGTACATAATTGAGGTCGCATGTACATTAAGATCGGATCCGTATCACGCATAAATGCGAATACAACAGCATGATTTGGAACTCATCAAGAAGGATCTGGAGTGGAAATGACAAGTGTCAGGACAAAAGACCAGCAAGCAGGCCAACACGTGACCATTTCCAATGACCGGGACAAACCCGAGAACAAGTGTCGCTTTGGCCGTTTTACGTCGCGCGATCGATTTATTAGCCCTCGAAAGCGCATTTTCCACCGTCCATCTTAGCCCTGTTTGTGGACTGTTTGAACAATTTCTTAGCAGGCCTGACATGGTCTTTGCACTTGACGGAAAACGAGATGAGCAATGCAAGGGTGCGCTGTCCCATCGTGAGATATTGGCAGGGACCTCGTGTAGCCAGAGTAGCCCAAACGCGCGTTCAAAAGACGACGGATTTTTTTTTTTGAAACGGGCAGACCGAATGCTTTGTTCTAGAAACTACTTCGGTCGGGGTGCGCTATTTTCCATCCCGTGTCAAGTCAGGTCGAGTCGAGTCACTGCGGCATCGCCTAAAAAGGATCCGAATTGCCGGAATGGCGTCATTATGGCAGATGATGTCCTTGAGCACTTGACCAGACATCAAACGACCTCTGGATAGGGTGACTGAAGTTGCATTGACTTTGGCTTCTTTGTTTTTCTCTGTTTGAGGTTTCCTTATTGTTCTCTTTTGGGGACGTGGTTGTTTATGCTGAATCGTTCAATGCAGGGGGAAAAACAGGAAAATGATGGCGTCAGTGCACTAACAAGATGACAGGGGAGGCTATAGCGGTTTTGGTGTAGCCAAAGTCCAACAGTCAGCGAACAGACGACGGATCTCAAGGACCATGGATACATAACGTTAATTCAATCTATCTCGGACTCAATTTGTCCCCCGACATTTGAGTTTCTTGTGTCCTTCTATTTTTATGAAAGATCCAGATACGAGTGACATCCATGCTCCCTGCTTCCCGTGGGGTACCTACTGTGCTGTGTTGTCCTCGGGCGATATTGTGCTGTAAGTCCCCGTAGGTCCGCTGTACAGTAGCGTGCTGTACCTACATTGGACGGAGCAGTGGGTGGGGCGGGTCATGTTTCTACTTGTAACGCTCCAAGCCAGGCTCTAAAATTAAAAAAAAAAAAAAGGCGCCTTGTTTTCTTTTTGACGTAACGGCCCGTTAAATCGAGAGTAAGCCACGATCAAAATATGGATGCCTCTGAAAGACTTTTTTCTTTGAAGAAAATTGGAATCAGAAATAGCGCGGGATTGTATGTATGTACGTTATTGCCCCCCTCATGATAATGGGTAGACGCAGCAGAGAATTGCGTGTATACGAGGCTCGTGCCCATGTGTCACGCTCCCAAAAATAGCATCGCCCTCTCGTCTCTTCTGACTTTTTGGCTGACAGGATTAGCATGATGAGAGACTCTACGTCACAGACCACAAACATCAACCAACCAATTCTACAAAAGCTGGCATAATATGGAGACACTAGTTACGCCGCGGCGGAGGTCGATCTCTCTAGACCTAACAAGGATCCATGTTCTTTTCCCTTCCCTTCTCTCACTGTGTTTTTCTAAGCTTCACAAAGCCTGTGTCCATGTACTGTACTGCACCGACCCCCTCTAGCAAGCTCTGTCCAGTTTTTTCACCTGATTTTTCCCCTTCTTTCTTCTCCCTCCGCTTCCTTTTTCGAGTCTATCACAGAATATCCTCTCGTTTTTTTGTATTGCATAACAAAAGTCGGCATCATATCTTGACGAAAAGAGGGTTTACTCCGTCCATCGTAATACCTTTTTTTTTCTTTTTTCTTACCGTCCCTCGTTTAATTCCCGTTTTAGACGCCGCATTGCATCACAGCCCGGCACTTCCGATAGCGAGCTCATCTTATCGCATGTCATAATCGGCAAACTTACCTGGGGATTGTTTTTTGTAAAAAGAAGAAGAGAACCTCGAATATCGTCGCACATAATAACTCTCGCTTGCTCACTTGTTTTTTGGAGTATTTTTTTGGACTGAGGGCAGAGAAAGAAGAGCGTAATCATGGGTCTTAATCCGCAAGGCCAAGGCAACGGCCCAGACTATGATGCGCCACGGGAAATGCAAGATTTACCGGCTGGCCAAGCTGTAAGTTAGCTCTCTCAACCGTGAACCCAACCTACCTGCACAGCGATTCTAATCCTGCGCTTTCTCGGCAGTACCACTTTCGCGAATCTGACGAAACAGCCGCCGCTCGAGTTTCTCCTGTGAGCAATCCTTACGAACCAGACTACGATCAATTGTCTCCCCCTCCGACTCTGGGCGCACAACGACCCGTCCCCGAACAGAACGAGTCGAGCCACGATCTCCTACACAGTTCATACCATGGCAGCGTAGGCCAGAACAGCTTCGATGGCCACAGTTTTGGTCACAACAGCTATGGACCTGGTGGTTTTGGTCATTATCCTGCTGATCAGCACGGTCGCATGCCTGGGTCTCCGGGCTACGAATACCCAGAGCCTGAGTACGATGTCGAAGCTTCACGTTTGGCAGAGTCTCGCCTCTCCGTCATCCACCGCGCACCTACGATGCAAGATTGGGGTCAGAACGGCGAGGCTCTCTCTGTTCCAGACTTTGCCCACGGGCGCCCCGACTCAGCGTACCAGGAATTCGATGTCGACGAGAGCTGGATGATGCGACAGCAGCAGAACCAGCTCGCAGGTGGTCTCGGTCGCTCAAAGACCCGTAAGGTCAAGCTCGTCCAGGGCTCCGTTCTCAGCATCGACTACCCCGTGCCCAGCGCCATCAAAAACGCCGTCGAACCGCGATACCGAAGCGGCCCCGGAAGTATGGAGGAGGAGTTCACAAAGATGCGTTACACCGCTGCTACATGCGACCCTAACGATTTCACTCTGCGAAACGGCTTTAACCTCCGGCCCAAGATGTACAACCGTCATACAGAGCTGCTCATCGCCATCACCTATTACAACGAGGACAAGGTGCTACTTGCGCGTACCCTCCACGGAACGATGCAGAACATTCGGGACATTGTGAACCTCAAGCGCTCCAAGTTCTGGAACAAGGGCGGCCCCGCGTGGCAGAAGATCGTCGTTTGCCTCGTCTTTGACGGTCTCGACAAGGTCGACAAGAACGTTTTCGACGTCCTCGCGACGGTTGGTATCTATCAAGATGGCGTTCTCAAAAAGGACGTCAACGGCAAAGAAACCGTCGCCCATATTTTCGAGTACACCAGTCAAGTCTCCGTGACACCCGATCAACAGCTCGTTCGTCCCGATCCCGACAAGCCTCATCGCAATCTGCCCCCTGTACAATTTATCTTCTGTCTCAAGCAGAAGAACAGCAAGAAGATTAACTCGCATCGCTGGCTCTTCAATGCCTTTGGCCGCATTCTTAACCCGGAGGTCGCCATTCTCATAGATGCCGGAACCAAGCCCGGCCCGCGCGCCCTGTTGTCCCTCTGGGAAGGCTTCTACAACGATCGTGATCTCGGCGGCGCCTGTGGAGAGATCCACGTCATGCTTGGCAAGGGTGGAAAGATGCTTCTCAATCCGCTCGTCGCGGTGCAGAATTTCGAGTACAAGATCTCCAACGTCCTCGATAAACCGCTCGAAAGTGCCTTTGGATACGTTAGTGTTTTGCCTGGTGCTTTCTCGGCGTATCGCTTCCGCGCTATCATGGGTAGACCTCTGGAGCAGTACTTTCACGGCGACCATACGCTCTCCAAGTCATTGGGCAAGAAGGGTATTGACGGCATGAACATCTTCAAAAAGAACATGTTCCTTGCCGAGGATCGAATTCTCTGCTTCGAGTTAGTCGCAAAGGCCAGTCAAAAGTGGCATCTCAGCTACATCAAGGCCTCCAAGGGCGAGACTGATGTCCCCGAAGGCGCTGCCGAGTTTATCGGCCAGCGACGTCGATGGCTCAATGGATCTTTCGCCATGTCGCTCTATTCCCTCATGCACTTTGGCCGAATGTACGGATCAGGCCACAACCTCATTCGTCTCTTTTTCTTGCATATCCAATTCGTGTATAACTTGGTCAGTGTCACGTTCTCCTGGTTCTCACTCGCGTCTTTCTACCTCACCACCACCATTATCATGAAGCTTGTCGGAACGCCCCAAGTTCTCTCGGGATACCATGGTTGGCCATTTGGCGATACAGCCACGCCGATTGTCAACGTGCTGATCAAATACATATACATCGCCTTCCTCGTCCTCCAGTTCGTCCTCGCCCTCGGAAACAGGCCTAAGGGCGCACAATACACTTACGTCCTCTCCTTCATGGTCTTCGGTCTCATCCAGATGTATCTTCTCGTCTTGACCGCTTATCTTGTGTACCGAGCTTTCACTAGCACGCCCATTGAGGAGCAGATCTCCTTCGCGTCCGGTAAAGCCTTCTTTGATAGTTTCTTCGGGGGTGATACTGGAGTCGCGGGTCTGATCATCATTGCCCTCTTCACCATTTACGGTCTCAACTACATCGCGTCCTTCCTCTACCTCGACCCATGGCACATGTTCCACTCATTCCCTCAGTATCTCGTCCTCATGTCAACTTACATCAACATCCTGATGGTCTACGCCTTCAACAACTGGCACGATGTGTCGTGGGGAACAAAGGGCTCTGATACTGCCGAAGCTCTGCCTTCAGCCATGATTGTCAAGGACGAGAAGGGCAAGGAAGCCGTGGTTGAAGAAATTGAGCAGGAGCAGGAGGACATCGACAGCAAGTTCGAGAAGGTCGTCTGGCGAGCTCTCGCACCCATGAGCGAAATGGCGGAAGAAAAGCCGGAGAAGAAGGACGTTGAAGATTCGTACAAGTCTTTCCGAACTGGTCTGGTTATTCTCTGGCTTCTCTGCAACATTGTTCTCATCGTCGTCGTCACAACAGACGACTTTATAACTCTAGGCGTCTCGGTAAGTCACTTACTCTCTCCTGTCCTTTACAACATACTAATGCTCCGCTTAGAAAGCTTCAGAGGTCCGCACGCCTACATATTTCCGTGTTCTTCTTTACTCGACAGCTGTGCTGTCTATTGTACGCTTCTTCGGCTTCCTCTGGTTCATTGGACGAACCGGCATCATGTGTTGCTTTGCGAGACGGTAAACTGGGGAGAGCGTTGTATCGCGTGAAATGTGTTAATGAACTATATATCCTTGGGGTTATAGGAGAAAATTTCGGGGTGATGCTTCTTTTCCAAGAGTGTTTATTCGGTTTGGGATGGGTTTGAGTTAATAGTGGCATGCAACGACTATTACTTATCGGCGTTGCACATCAGAGGTAGATTGCTTTCGGATTCTTAATCTAATACATATTTTTGTATTCATGATCGCAGCCACATGCGCGTAAATCCTTGACACCAAAGGTGAAGTCCGGCGACCAAAATGAACATCCCTGGATTTGTGAAACATCCCGAAATTTAATCCCTTTCCACTTGCTAGTTATTGCTGAAAGTATGTTCGCGGTCGGCTTTGTAGACTATCATATATCGTCACGAAGAGAGTCAGCTTCTAGTCAAACCTGCTTGACAGGATCACTACTCCCATCTCCACGATACGTATAACCCAGTATCTACAACTTGGCCTTCAGTTCCAGCTTTCTCTCAGCCTCTTTTCTCTTTCGTCTCCAGCTCTCCAACCTCGGTGCCACCATGCCACCCCAGATAGCCAACCACTGCGGATCAAATGCTGGCAACTTACGTCCAGATGTCCCTTCAGCAGGCTCTCTAGCAATATCCCTTAGGTACTCGAAGAAGCCTTCGTAGTCAGGCGCAATAGAGTAGTACTCCTTCCCTCCTCTCTTTTCGTTTACACGTTGCCGCTCCCATTCCAGTTGCTCCGGGATAGAGGGCAGTGCCTTCGCACGACCGGCAAGAAAACGAGCGATGGCTACGCTCTGCCACTCGTAAGCTCGAAATGTGAAACCTCCTCCGAGCTGCCAGAGTAAGTCAGTATAAGAAGCAGTTAGAAGTTAGAAGACCTACCATTCCAACGAAGGTCAGCGTTGGATCTTCAATATTCCACGTATGTTGATATACACCAGAAAGTCGACGATACGCATTCTTGACACGCTTCTGAACCGCAGGAATGAAAGGGAAACTGAAGGTATAACCAGTCCCGTAAATGATATGATGTATGCTATCAAGGTATGACCCGTCGGTGAAGTGCACACGGCCAGTCTCCGGATCGAAGCGTTGAATGGCTGGCTTGATAGCGATCTTGGGATGCTCGAAAGGAACCCATCCAAAGGCTGGAATGGGCTGTTCTCTTATGGAGGCGTAGACCTGCCCATCCACGACATCCAGGATCTCGTGAATGATCTCGATGGAGGAGACTGAAGCTCCAACAACAATAACTCGCTTCCATCGTCAGCGTTGGACCGATACATGACATCGGATATTGTGCTTACCTTTCCTTTATACTTGGATCCTTCTCTGAAGTGTTTACTATGATGTATCGTGCCAGGAAAGTTCTTATCCAATTCCAACATTCCTTCGACCTCTGGAAACCAGGGGACATTGTAATGGCCTGATGCCACGACTACAGCGTCGAATGTCTCTCTCCACCAGTAGTTTCGGCCTTTGAGTACTTTTCGAAGAGTCACAACCCACTCTCCATTCTCTTTGTCGACTTTCTCAACTGTCGTCTCCAGCTCAAGCAACTTGTCATGACCACCTCGAGAAAATATACCCTCTATCCATTCACGGACAACAGAGTGATGTCGAAACAGTGAGTCTGGTCCATACTCATATAGAGTCTTCTGTGAGAGCTTTTTGGGAAAGGGTTCTTGAGTGTAACTCATTATATCAGGCGCAATGTTGCTGTGCAGATTTTCATGGATCGGGGTGTCCGAGAATCGATGTTGATGGCTGTTTACCGCCTCAGAGATTGTTGTAACAGCTGGTAGATTCTCAGGAATAGTAACTTCATTGTCAACCTCTCCGTTAACTAGTCTCTCCAAGGAAGGGATCCCTGGTGGTAGATGTGGCGTATGAATCCTATGAGACCGTGAGATGCACTTCCTTCCAGAAAAAGAATTTGTCTTACCAAGTTCCCCCAACCGCAGGCCTGCGGTCGAATACCCGGATGGTATCGAAAGCTCCTTCCTTGACGAGCGCATCAGTTGCAATGGCACCTGCTGGACCAGCTCCAACTACAGCCACACGGCGAATTTTATGAGGCATTTGTGAAACGGTGAAGCTCAAGAGAGATGCGGAACATAGATGAATCGAAAAGTGTACCGAATATAGGCTATGCGACTGATATAAACGCAGTCGACACTAGGGAAGTCTCAGGGCAGTTAGATCCGAAATCGGGTCGAGATAATTACGCCAGATGCACGGTGATTGCGTTCATGCATGACATTGTAGCACGCAAGATCTCCTGAGTTCCTCATGATTCTGTTACGACTGAGGAGCGGGGAAGTTCTCATATCAATATCTTGTGTTGCATGCCAATCTCATGAACGCCATATGTATCAGAGGACCAATAATACTTGTCAATGTCGAATTGATCTCAATCATTCAGTCCCAATGGACTGAATGCTAGGCACTATCATCCTGACAGATTTGGCATGTATAACAGCTATGGCTATAATAATGACTCAACTGGTAAGCTATCGCCTCTTGCGTGATCGGAGGCCAATAGCACGCAAACAAACGACCGTCAGTTCACGAATCACGTTTGAGAAAATGCGGCTCCCCATTTAGGGCATACTCTCCTAGTAGTATGTACAGTAAGTGATTGAGTCTTTTGATCTTGAGTAAAACCTAACTTTGGCAGAATGGTATCACGTACCTTCAAGTTTCTTGTTACGTTGCTGTCTTGGGGCCTGCATCGCCCTGGTAAGTTAATCTTTACTATCTTTCATGAAGTAACGATAAGGCTCTCGTTTAATCGAGATATCTTGCTTATGTGAGACGCATCGGCTCGAAGCACTACACGATAGTTGATGGCCTTCGGGCAATCTGGCTTGAACTCTAGCGAAGCAAACTTGAGAGCTTCCTAAAGCATGACAAGCGTCGTGAAATGACAATAGAATTCTCGTAATAAATGATACTGATTTACTATAATATCATGTCCCCGAGCCATATGCGCGAAAAGTGTACGGCACCAGGATCATTATCTAACGTGATGTTCTCGGCGTCATCATAAGTGCAAGAGTGCTATGGCCTCGTGCCGTGTTGTGTAATGTTTTTAAGACTAATTACCACGGCCTAACTATCTAAAAGATACATATATCAAGCAGTATCTTATCAGTTCAGAAAACCCATAGTAACGAATGATACGTTGACAATGGACCTTGGCGTAGACCGAGACCTCAGTTGGGCCAATCAACGGCTATAATATATACTGCCTCAAAGTTTCACGGACTATAGTAAGGGTTTTGATGTCAAGGCCTTGTTATATTGGGTCTCATGCGCCATAGTACTGCTTCATTGAGCCTGATATCAAAGACATCACCTTGCGACCTTCAGACTTAATCACCAGCTTTCGGGGCCAAGACTCAAGAGAGTCATCAAGGTTCCTAGGCCCTTCAGCAAAATGGTATTTCACCTAAGCCTTAATTTTCCGACACCCTTCGCGTCGGACACATCAGCTTGGTTACGGCATCGCAAATTTCAGAACTGGCGCTCCCATGCCCACTTCCGTATTCTCATCAAAGTTTCAGCCCCAAGGGTGATGACTTTCAATTTTCAGGGCGTTGGTCCGAGGTGGGCATCAGGTGCTCAGGCCTTGTGACCTTTGCAGCCTCCCTGGCCGGTCCGATAGTCTCGTTCGCCCTCCATATTTAAAGGTTCTGTGGCAAGACATTCAGGTGCAGGCTCAACTACTGAACCCCTCCATTGTATCAGTGTCTGCATGTAAGAACTCCATCATAATTCCTTCAGATGGAAATTGTGTCACTGAGGTGATACGGCGCAGAGGAAGCTGTAAGCTCACGAAAAATGTCTAGTTAGGCAAAATGACCAATTGCGCCTTGCTCTAGCCTTGAGCAAGAGCTTCCGAAGTCAATCGTGGCTGTAATTTTAACATTCGGACTGTAGATCATGGGATCAAGGAGGATTAGAAGTAATTTCGCTCCAACCGCAGCAATACGATTACGCGTGCCGATATGCGGTGCCCTTTGCATCGACCCCAATCTCGATTCTTGACTAACCATCACTGACGGTAATCTCCTACTGTCAAAGCTCTGAGCCATCAATGTTCAGCCATGGCTGGCGGGATGTTCAATAGTCAAAAGACTCCCACCAAGTCATCACGATTGGTGACGTGGAAAGGATGGAGGACGGCGTAACAATGCTATAGGCATTACCAGCGCATTCTTTCTTGGCAGCCCGAGCTAGTGGTGTGCATTCTTAGAATCAGAACATGCTACAGTAAATCAGGCACAGCAACTGTCTATGAATGGCAACCCCTCAGCAAGTGCTGCATCACTAGCGCTACACACAAGTATTCCAACACGAAACGAGACGGTGTGCAACTGAAGGGTGTAGACTGATTGGTCTATCTGGTTCTTGTGAGGGGTTATCTCGTCTCCAACTGGAAATCTCGATTTAAGCTTTCGCTGATATCACTACCGAGCTGCCCCAGGACTTTCTTGTCTGGGGCGTGCAACTGGAAGCACGGTCTTTGTCGATCAGTTGCCGGCTTATCACGGTATCCCGGTCCGGCTTCAGCCTCACCTTGTGGTGTGAAGGCCTTATCATGGTGGGAGGCGAGATCGCCGAAGCTTGTTATCTCTTGACCGAGCATTCACCGCTTGTTTGTTCAGATCATCTCACAGTGATTAAAGACGGGTTTGTAAAGTAAAGGTCTTGATTTCTATCTAAGAAAAGTTGCAGGATGCAATAGTATAGCTAATTAAGCATCTGCTGGGTCGTAATCTGTCATGAATAAACAATGCAATCTTGTGTAAAAGAGCAAAACTCGCTTTATCTTGTAAATCCTCCCATGCAATCCAAACAATCTGTAATTCATTCCCGAGTCTAAACAACAATGGCCTTGTGCGCTGGCCGGATGTCAATGCCCGATGAGTAGTTGGCAGAGCTTGTAGCCTTGGTGTTGATGGTGGTCTGGGGAGCCTCCTGCTGAGCGGGCCAGATCTCGTGGCCGACCTCTTGCTCCTTCTTGTGGTGGTTCTGGAGCTGCTCTCGGATGCTCTGCTGGAAGAAGAGAGGACCCTGCTCCATCTCGGGGTGCATCTCACCGTTGATGAAGACACCGGCGTTGACGTTCTTCTGTGCGTTGGCGCAGAGGTACTTATCCTCAGACATGACACGCTTGTAGAGCTCAGTGATGAGGTTGAAATCCTCGTCGCTGGAGTTCTTGTTGCGGAAGAACTCGTATCGCATGATGGAGCGGGAAGGGCTGAGAGGAACGAAGCGCTGGATCATGAAGAAGTGGGGAGAGATGTTGGTGGAGGCATTGGGGAGGTAATATGTGACAGCGATGCGGAATCCGCGGTCAATCTGGTCCTGTCGCTGGGCACCAAAGTGCTGGATGTAAGACTTCTGTGTCTCGACCCAGTAGGAGTTGAGGTCGGCGATGGTGGGGATATCAGGGTGAGCGACCTTGCAGTGGTAGCACTCGTTGTAGTTGTCGGCAAGGATCTTCCAGTTGTAGTCTCCCTCCATCTGCCAGACGTGGTCGAATTGGTAGTCGTCAAAGTTGTAGTGAGAGAAGCGCTCATGTGTGTCAAGGTTGTCAAAGTCATCCTCCCAGGCGACCTCAGGGGTCTTAGCGCCGTCCATGTTGATCCAGATGAAGCCGCGAGCATCAACCTTGACGTGGATTGGGAGAAGACCATTCTGCTTCTGGTCAAAGCCAGTGCTGGCATCACCGTGGTCACCCTGCTCGGGAGCGACGATGGGGAAGGTACCGAAGCGGGTGATGTTGTGGAAAGCGTTGATGTTACCATCCTCGTCGCGAACAATGACAAACTCGAAGTTGGCCATCTCATACTTGAGCCAGTCGCCAGCGTTGGCGACTCTGGCCTGGTGAGTGGTAAGGAGCCACTTCTTGGAGAAGATGGCGCGCTTCTCAAGCTCGTACATCTCGACTGAGGTGTACCATGAAGCGGGAAGGGCACGAACGGCGCTCTTCTCAGTGACAGGGCTGGCAGCGGGAGTAGCAGAGCCGCCGAGGCCAAAGTATCGTTTCAAGAATGACTGGGCCATTGTGAATGTGATTGTGTGTGAGAGAGAAGAGGAGGAGTAAGTGTTGGATATCTTGATGAAGATAAGAGTGAAGATGTGAAGACAGGAGATAAGGACTCTAAGTCTTATATAAAAGTCTTGTTGGTTGGAATGGTAGAGTATTGTTTGTTGATGATGATAATAATTCGATTGAGGTTGGATCTAGACGTCTTCTAAATACTTCTTTTGCATCTGGTGCATCTGGCACCTCTGAAGCTAATCAGGGCGTGTCCATACTCTATCGCTAACATTGAAACCACCCCCTTGCCACCTGATACCTGACGCCGTCTCGTCTCGATAGATTGAGTTGTTGCTCGCAATCAGGTGGCCCTCTGTTCCGGTGTTGGCGACCGGTCACATGATCGGACAGGCTATCTTTGGGGCCCGGCTAGCAACATTCACCCCCTTTGACAAGCCATGTCCGGCCTCAATTAGACCCTCCAAGAGTCATAGATGACGGCCTCTTAGTTGGTGTTAGTCTGCGCATTAACTTCTCGATTAGGGGTCTTGCTGCTGTCTACGCCACAGCGAGGTGTATTGTGTTCCCCCACGTCAAAGCAAACCAACCTCCGTGTCTTGGTGATGTTGCAATTAGAATGTTCCGGACCTGCAGATGCACAGACACGGAGTAAGGTCTTCGAGTTGAATATCATGAGTTTCTAGAAACCGGCAGTTCCTTATCGTAGCTTCGAGATTGATTATTTTTGGCATTTCGGTTCAAGTTGCTGCTTTCTCGAATCTCCAGAAGTCCTGGACAAGGCTGAAACAGAATTCGGTCTAAATGCACCCGAGCAAATGATCGGAGGTGACGAAACATTGATGTCTGCAATGCTTGTTCCTGATGGAATTCAAATGCCGGAGCAGTGACCGCCTGAATGGTCATACGGACACAGCGATTTCGTAACAACATCCTCAATCGCTGCAACGCTTTCTTGTCAATAATCAAAATGGAGACGGCGGAGACCGATTGATTGCAATTGTTGATACAGGACCGCAGAAAATCGACAACGGCCCGTCTAGTCTTCAGCTAGAGAGGGATTGTTTCTCAAGGAGAAGCAAGTTTAGGCGAGAGTTGTAAACAGCTGGAGCTGGTCTGTGCCGGCAAGTCCGGGGTATGGCATGGCATGGCTAAGCGTGTTTAAGTCGTATCGTTAAGCTAACCCAAGATAATAGATCTAGGCCTAGACCCCGACTCCAGAAAATAGTACACTCAAAACTCCATCACGGGAAATATGTCGTGGTAAGATCAACCGATGGCTCGTGTATGGGGTCGCCGCTTGATTCTCCCCACGGAGGTTCAGGGCAGGCTCAGGCGAAATGAGATTTTTCCGCTTGATCTTGCGCTTCTTCATTCAAGAATCCATGGTGAAGCGCGGCGCTATCAAAGCAGGCAGGACCTTTGAGGTAAGAAAACGAGTGACAATGGTAGGTAAATTTGACTATCGTGACTTTACCATTCCCGCGGGAATGTGGGTTTTAATACACAATCAGTGAGCCATAAACCTCTACACATGAGCAGAAAAACGTTGAGTAGATCGTATGAGTAACAATGTGAAATGAGTTCAGAATCATTCGTTTTCTGAGGATAAGTGACATCAGAATCGTTCAAGTTGCGAGATGCTCTCTGAATAGTTGCTCATTCTGGCTTAAGAATTGTCAACAACAAGGTACGGATCATCTTAAACTTGGCAATATCGTCTTCTCACGAGACAAGATCAATGATATAATCGTACGAGAGCACTGAAATAATCGTATGTTATGAAACGATGGAAAGATATGTCATGCTGCACCAATAACTTCTCAGAGATTTGTTGTATATACCACTTGGCTTCTTGCCTTTCATTCAAAACTTTCTTCTTCCATTTTTCAGCACCTCGATATAACGTCGTGGGCCCTGAGTACGATTGTTAAAGTAGTTCTGGCTATTATGCATTTCAAAGGCGCGCTTCACTTGTCACAAATATCATATGGGATATTCTTACATCAGAGCACAAACAGTCAATGGAAGAATGAGATATTGGAAACATCACTCAAAGCTACCCTGAGCCTCTTCAACAACAACAACACGTTTAATGGCCAACGATAAGCTCAGGCACGGATAGTGCAAGCGAGATGAGCCTCACCGTGATCTTCGTCAACTCTTACCCTACAATGGACATCTCGATCTAGCTATCGACGCCATGTTGCTCTCCTTCCTAACTAAGTAAGTGAAAAGAAACGCACTAGAAAACGCAAGGAAGTGAGCGAAACGCTGGACATGGAACAAGTTTTGGAACATCTTTGCTTGGTTCAACGCGTCACTTGGAGATCTGCCGTTAGCCGCCGATGATAGACTCGAGATAACACCAGGATGCTGAAAATAGGCCGAAATCGGCAGGATTTACACATTTCGAGCATGTTGCATGATCACGACTGCTTCTCGAAGGCATTGGTGATACACGTGGGGGATGTGTTGGTATGGCACGGTTGCGCCACTCCGGGGTTGTAGATATCACAAAGACGGTATCGAGGACCGGGCGTTGTGTCACATCACGATGGCACTATCCCCTGATATCTCGATGGTCAAATGATAGGATAAGAAAGGACTAGCGACGCGAGGCAGAGTAGCATTGGCCATGTGTTGGTGCCTGGCCTCCATCTGGCTTCATCACTTCTGGGGTAGGGGTGACGAGTGCCGGCATCCTCTATCCATCCGTCGCATCGCATTGCCACGCACGCCAGCAAAAACGTCGAGACCACCTTCTGTGGATGGGCATTGTGCATTGGGCATGGGGAAGTGAACCAAACTGCATCAAGATAAGCAAGACTCGCAGGCGGTATCTTGACAAATTACTAGGCTCACTTGGCTAGGGGCCAGCCGAGCTAAAGATGGTGTGAGGCATTGGGAGAGAGCGAGATAAGTCTTGGAGGCCCAACTAGTTTGGATCTGTTTTCCTCCGCATCTGAAGCAGTGACCAACCCCTTGTCTTGGTTCGATGCCGATTGAGGTTGGCCGAGTGCAAATTGTGCATGAAGCTAGGCCCGAAGCAATGCTAGGGTTACGCGTTATCTCTGCGTGCGGAGAATCATGAGCCAGCTAATGATATCAATGATCCCCATGAGCCGTGGGTACCGAGTTCCAGTGCGGGGGAGAGCCCAAAATATGGAGATAAGGCTTTTCCTATTACGGGATTTGGCTTGCAACTCGTACATGAAGGGATGGGAAGGCTGGATATAGGCGTGGATAACCTCATGGTGAGGTGAGGTGACTATAGACCTGCTGATTGTGGGATAAGAGGATGGTGTTGGTCTTGTGATTTGTGAACAAAGGCCACCAAAATGGTGGAGGAGGAGGAGAGAAGGGAGGCTAGACACCCAGTTGGTCAATGCAGAGACATGAAGACATCCGTAAACACGGTTCTCAGTATTGTTCATCTCATCAAGCTGAAAACCATCCATCGTACGATATTCATCCTTCAACATGAAGTTATCACGGCTTCACGATAATGTCCAAAAATAACTTCAAGATAGCAGCTTCACGTGATCGGGTTTTCTCTGCCCCATACCCGGACTCCGGCTCTCAGCTCCGGAATTCCAGATCTGACCCGGAAAATAACTTTTGGTGAGAGACGTCCGGAATACGGTGGCCACCGAAACCGGCACTGTCTCCGAGGCGGAGTGATAAAAGGCCCAGTGGACGAGGTGAAATACACGATTCACTTGGTGGTCATACATCGTCTCTATTACTATTACAGGCCATTTGACAGACCAATCCTCACCATATCTGTCTGCCAATAGCATTGCACCGCTTACAATGGCCTCTTCATCATACCTCATCGTGGGAGCCGGTGTCTTTGGCGTCTCAACGGCCTACCAGCTCATCCAAAAGTACCCCAATGCTTCTGTCACAATTGTCGACAGAGATCCTTACGACGGTGACAACCGCGTAGCTGCATCTTGGGATTGGAACAAGGTCGTTCGCGCAGACTACGATGATCTCCTCTACTGCCGCCTCGCTCTTGAGGCGCAAGACATCTTCGAGTCTGATCCTCTCTGGATGCCTCACTTTCACAAGGCTGGTGTTTTCTGGGTGTGTCGCAGCGACTACGCGCAGGATGTCATCAACAACTACAAGAAGCTGGGCCGTGCTTCGGACATCCAAGTCTACACCATCGAAGAGGCTAAGAAGTTGTATGGCGGTCTCTACGAGGAGGCTGACTACACTGGTGCCAAGGAGGTCCTTGTCAACAGAAACAGTGGCTGGGGAGCTGCAGGCGACTCCCTGCGCGCTGTGACGCGCGAGGCTATGAAGCTGGGTGTCAAGTACATCGTTGCAGATGTGGCTACGGTGCAGATTGAGAACAGCCGCGCCACAGGCATCCAGACGGCCAAGGGCGACATCATCTCGGCTGACACAGTTATCCTGTCCACCGGAGCATACACAGCCAAGCTTCTGGAATACAGCGCTGCACGCCACAACCTGCCTGATCTCCGATCCGGTGATCGCATCACAGCTGCTGGTATCACTACCGGCATGGTCACGCTTGACGACCAGTCATTCGCCAAGATGAAGGACATGCCCGTTGGCTTCCAAGGATACACCTACAGACACAGTGAGTTTATACCCGGGTGACGTACGCCTTCTAGAACAACAACTAACGCTAGCTGCAGACTCTCCCTTCATTGGCAGTCTGCCACCTACCAAGGATCGTGAGATCAAGTGGTGGGGTCGCAACATCTTCAGCAACCACCGCGCAGTCCTCCCTGGCCGTGTCGTCTCCGCACCACCAGATGAGAAGGACTACGCTCAATGGAAGGTCCCCAACTCACTGAAGGAAGACATTGACAACGCCAACCGTCTATTCTTCGGAAGCAAGGGTGCGCACTGGAAATATGAGAAGCATCGCATCTGCTGGTATGTATACCCCCACCCATGACGACGAGAAAAGACCGACTGACACCGAACGTTACAGGGACGCATTCACATCTAGTGGAGATTTCATCATCTCCCCGCACGCAGGTGCCAAGGGTCTGTACGTCGCAACATGCGGCTCGTTCCACGGATACAAGTTCTTCCCTGTGCTGGGCAAGTACGTGGTGCAGATGCTCGAGGACAAGCTTGAGCCTGAGCTCAAGGAGAAGTGGGCTTGGGACAGGGAGCGGCCCGATGCAGCTCTCAACTGCGAGTTCCCCAACTCGGAGATGAGGGACTTGTTGGATCCCGCTGCTAGACTGTAGAACCCAAGGTAGGGTAGCAATACATAATAGAAGCCTGTAAAGAAGGATGAATGGAAGATCAGGGAATAAACAGAAGAGAGGGTAACATCCTCTGAGGGGAATAACTGCGGGGGGACGAGCCAGGGATTAGTTAAGGGAGACATGATTGGGCGTTGGACGGCATAATTACGAGCATAATGAACGAATTGAGATTCTTATTACTACCATGACATGGCCCAAGTCATCCGTGATCGGCTCTGCCAAGCAGAAATGTCCTACTAAGTAAGCCAAGCAATGTTTAAAGTGCGTTGTCGGAGTAAGCTACGTAGAGATGCAGATGTGCGTATCTTGGGCTTCTCCTCGCCTCCACTCTTATCTAGCACCCTGGGCTAGTTAGGTGATCATTGATCCACAGCGCGTTATCTGTCCCCGACAGATCTCCGTTAGTTAGTCGGAGCGAGAGGCGGGAGCCAGACCAGGTGTGTCTCGGTGAAGGTAGAGGGATGGGTTATTTCTGGAAGCTCTGATAGAAGGTGGGTGCAGGGCAGGGGACATGGAAAGTTTGTGTCGGCAGTGGGAAGATAACGAGCGGTATGACCGAATGGTGGTTGGAGATAGGGAATTCTAGGTACGGTACGGTACGGTGAAGAGTTTTCACCTTGGCTGCTCTGGGAGATGACTCGATAGATGCAGTGTAGTAGTTTTACTATCACCAGACCAAAGACGTCGTGATGGTAAGTTATCCCACGCTGTGTCTTGCTGTGCTGTGCTTTGCTGTACTGTTGCTGCAACGGATGGATTGGATTGGATTGCTGGGATGGATGTGCTCTGTGTTTCCCTCTCAGTGGGCCTCATCTCTGACCGGGAGTCACGCTATCCACGCCCCCTTGTTCTCTTCAGGCACTTCGCATTAGCCTTGAGCCATTCCATCCAATCCCTGGACAACCCACTAAGCTTTTCTTCTTCGTACCAAACCAAACCCCGCGTTATCAGCAGCGCAGCGCAAGGACCATGAGTAAGAGGACGCACGCACGCAGTCCGTTTGAACCAGTAGGCAGTGCGGGGTTTGCAACAGTAGCTGTAAGCCACCCCAAACTGCACTGTATCGTACAGCAGAGCAGGCGCCAAAAGGTTCCAGAGGTCCAAGGGTATAAGGTATTTAGTGGAAGCGGAGCCCCTTTACAGCGAGCGAAACAAGGTTCACCAACTCCTACGCCATCAACTTTTTTTTTTATTCGTTATTATTATTATTATTATTATCATCCTCCTCGTCGGGACATTCCCTCCCTCCCCTCCCCTC
>LTDI01000595.1:0-13761 GCA_001654545.1 Fusarium agapanthi
TAATAAGCTTAAAGAGAAGTTACTTAAAGAGATAGATCTAAAGCCTAAGGAAAGGGAATTTATTATAGCTATTTACCTAGGTAACTTATATAATAAGTAGCTTAAGGCTATTAGGTAGTAGGCTAAGAGGGTAATAAGGATTAAACTGCAGTAAAGATAAGGGGGATAGTATACTGTAAAATAGATAAAAGAGGGGTAATTATAGGGTTCTATTAGAAGGAAAATGTATTAAGTTTTATATAGATTTAGAAGCCTAAAGTTAAAGACCTAAAGTTATAATATTAGCATTAGCAGTAATAGAGGGCAAAATAGATTACGCTATATAGTACGTAACTATAATCGCAACAGACTAGCCAAACATCAGTGCACTATTAATATAAACAGGGAATACTTTCTATCATAACATTAAAACATGCATTCAGTACAGGCGGACTGGCGTTAGTCTAACAGAATGCTGTTAATGTCACAGACCCAATAGAATTAGCTCAAGTGTGCCTCCAGAGATACAAAGTTGAGAACTGCCGATGTATTACATACCGGTCCAGCCAGCCTGAATTAGAACTTGTTGATGTGCTGCCCGCCTCCAAGAGTTTTGCATGGTGCCTCAGCATCGCCACTTTACTCACTCCCCCATCCCTGCCACAGTAATGCGCATAAGCCCGAGAACGGGAGTAATGAATTAGGCATCAATTAGGATTCTGATGTCTTGGAAGCATGTGAAAGGGGGGAAAGGGTTCTGCAGAGTTGGGTTCTCAGTTGAAACAATGAGGATACCACCTCGATAAACTTGATATCTCATAAACGTCGTAATACTAAAGCTCAGACTCTCTCCAGCCCTAGCTATTACCAAACGGTCCGATACGCTAGTAACTCGTTAACAATAATGCTTCCGGTCTGGCTCGTGCGTCAAAAGCTTTCCACTTGATCTCCTACCTGAATGGGAACTCATCTTCAGCCCTGGACTAGGCATATAAGAGTTAAAGAGAGTACAAGTATATGGGTATGGAGCCATGTTTTAGGCTGTTTATAGGCCGACATGTCAAAAGCCATCATGGCAAGGACCTTATCACAGATATCACAGTAAACTTCTTGTCTTTTCGTGTGGCAGACTCGTTCATGAACTCGGCATCTGTCTAATACCCCAACTAACCTCCCTCGAATATTACTAATAAGAATGGTTGTTTTCTCAGTGCAGAGGATACTGAGCCACTTTTTAAGCCTTGAGAGGAGTAAGTGATAAAGCCTTCGTTTTCTTGCCAGGCCTGTGTAATAATAATTTAAATATATCATATTTCAAGGGTTGTGTCAAACCTCAGAGCCTGCCGATGAGTTCTGTGCCATGACTACCTGAAGAGAAACAAAGAAATTGTATGGATAGCTTACGAAGTCATAAAAGACCGAACCCACCCCGAAAAGCACATACTTGCTACTCGGCATTTACGTGCGTAGTAATTAGGTAGCTTTAGACATTTCAAGAAAGCACGTGCATTGACCGGGCAGTCTGGCTTTTCGCCTATGGCTAAAAGTTTGGTATCAAAATTGTATAACCGGCAATTTATATGTCACTGATTCCTGATGACAGCTGCTAGGCAAGATGGTGTTCCTAAAGCTGTTCTCCGTGCGTATTCCCTTGTAAACGCTTTCCGGGGTGAGCTAACCCGAACATTGCTATAATATCAGATTGAATGATTCCTCCTCCATTGTTCATTGGTATCGGCTTATTCGGCTCGCCCCAGCTTCAGGTGTCCTAATACTAATGCAGTAACACCAAATTATAAATGCCAGTGCCTGGGAATTGAAAGCTGGTGGCATTTTGTTGACCACGCTGCCCATGCTTAATCGTATGTCATCAAATCAAAGAAGGCCAAATAATCAAACACCCCAGACTGGCTTATATTTCAAGACCTGTCCGATCAAAGTGGACCAAAGCGAGTCGTCTTGACATTGTATGTTGTAAAAATCACAGTTTGAATTTGGATAAAACCACCGGCACTTCGTATCCCGTTTATGCTTGGTTCGAACCATTCTTACAAAGGGTCGAATATAACCCTGGCGCCGAGGGTTGAGCATCGGCCGCGGGATCGGGCCGGGACAAGAACATGCCGATCATGTTTCGAGTCCGGTACTTGATGGGAATCAGGATTCAACTAGGGATAGTTCCGGCTTTGATGGGAGATAGAATGCCTGGACGCCAACATGCATACCTAGTCGCACCATGTGCGTCTCCAAGTGTGGCCCACGCTTGTGATGGATCCGCTGCTCCGTCAAGACATGATTCCAAGGCACTCGCGGCAAGATTGGATCATGCTCGCGGAACTTGACTGGGACTGCATGATTTGGAGGAAAGAATGAAATCTTGTGAAAGCTTCACTTCTTGTCTTCTTGAGGCTACAAGACTAATGTATTGGTTATCTTAGCGTAAGGCTTAAGCTCAGTCGATGCTAGATCTATGTTAGTATGAATGGACTGGTGTCTTGATCAAATGCCCATCACCGATGTACCCGCAATCGCAAATCGACGATTTGATCAATGCAAATATTGGCAAGGAGTTATGTGGCAACTCTGGTGTGCTTGGAACTCATCGACGTAGAGGATCAGCGATCAACCAATAAAGAATACAAAGCGATACTATATTCGTCTCGGCTTGTTTCGAGATTCAGTTGGTAGGTGAGTGACCGTTAGTCCCTTGGGCCATGTCAAGGAAGTCAACCGGAGAATAGACATCTTTACTGTGCTTCAAGGCTCTAGGATGAGCTTTGGGAAAGTTTTATTGGCTGCTGCGTATCAAATTGCGTACCATTCACCTATAGCAAACAAGATTCCATCAGTAAAGCGTGTGGGGGGTTGAAAAAATAGAAACGATTGATCAGGTTCGTGGCGGATGATACGCACTACACGAGACCAATACAATATCTTGAGCAATGTTGAGAGTTTTCAGCCCTTCTCTTTGGCTTCTATACCTAGTGCCTAGGCTTGGTATTGATTTACGTCAAAGCACATCCCAAGCTTCATTAAATAGCGAGCGAATTGCCCAAAGCTCAACCCATGGTCGTGGTCTAAATATCATCCTAGTAGAACCGGCCCCCCTCCCATCATCCCTGTCCCTTGCATTGCCGTTCTTTGACCAATCACGGTCGATCCATTCGTCTCGTAACTGCTTCGAGGTCTCTTAGGCGCGGTTGCAGAAGGCCAGAAGCAAGCAAGCAAACAAGCAAGAATGTCTCCTCTTCACTCATTCTCAACACGCAGGTATTGCTTATGTAGAGGGTGAGGCCCCTACCAGTCAGGCACCCATATCATCCCCAGGGTCTTGCCTCATTACCTGTTATCATCTTCATCGACTCTTGTCGTAATATTTCGAGTTTTGCGCTACGGGTCTTCCTCTGGATATTTGATCATCACATTCGCGTAGCCAAGTAACGCTAACATAGAAACAACATCACGCAGAGTTCCAGACGCTCCCACGCAGTTCGTCTTGGCCATTTTGGTTGTGATGCCCGTTCACCGAGGTCGTTCTAAGCCTCCTCCTTGTGCCTGTTTTTGGTCTCCTCGACCCAGCTTGTACTGAGCAGCCCTCAAGGAGGAACTGGCTGGACTACAATCCACTTATAAAGCCATGACGCGAGTGCCACGGAGCTGGTGCCAACTACTAAACTGCAGATCAACGTTTCCTTGCCGATCAGCTGCGCCCGGTCAATCTGATCGGGTAGTTTAATACCCTTAACACCCTCGTCTTATGAGCCAATCGCCTCACCTGATCTGCCTATCCTACCCTTCGATCTCCACAGGCATACCTTAATACCTTCTCCTCTTCTGCTCATAAGCGCTTGCGCTTGTACTTAGTATTCCTGCCTACCTAAGCGACCTATCCGTACTGCTTTGAACGGTGGAAGTGAAGCGCACCGCTTCGTGCTGACCTGCTGCTACGCATTGCTTTTTGTTGGCTGGACGGCGTCGCGTACTTGGCCTGGCCTGGCCTGGGCTGTCTACAATACTTTTCGCCCCGCCGCCAATCTCCCGCTCCCTCTGTCTAGGTCTTCGGTCTCGATTCCAACAACTTCTTCGACACTAAACCCAATCTAATACAGTATACAAGGCACAAGGGTTCAGTTTCACCAGGATACGGGCCACGATTGGTACACAACGACGTCGGCACCAGCATCTACACCAGCACCAGCACCAGCACCAGCATCTGGTTCCGGCGCACACATTGTTATCTCCTAGAGCTCTAGTGACTGCCATCGTTTATTCGTATCTCACCACTTGCCGGAGTGGAAACATGGAGTCCTCCGTCCCGGTCGTCAGGCGACGAGCTCCAATTGCTTGTTGCCGGTAGATGAGCCTGTCTCGTGTCTTTTGCGTACTCGTTTGCTGACCCTATGCCACAGATGCCGGCAAATGAGAAGTAAATGTGTCCGCGATCGTGACCAGCCTCTCTGTAAGGCCTGCTTTGACGCAGGGGTTAAGGAATGGTGGGCTTCCCAGATCATATCTCTGAAACGTTGTCTGAATTTCTGTACAATAGCGTCTTCAGGCCACGAGGCCAACCAGATTATGATCGAAATGAACGGCGTCCGCGCGTTGCTCGCAAAAGGACTGCCAAGACAATTCGACAGGATCCAGGAGGATTACAACGTGAGAGTCTTGCTCCAGGCACACTGAGTAACGGATGGGAAAACCTGCCTCCACTACCAGAAATCGTTGATGGTATAAACCAGTTCACGCGGCACTACTTTCAACTCGGTTTCATTCCCAAAGAACAATTTCCCCGGCGTCTGCTCAACGATCACACGTCTGTCAGCGTCTTTCTCGTTGTCAGTATTCTTAGCATTTCAGCTCGCCTCAGTCGTCCTCTATCAAGGCGGTATGGATCCGGCATCAAGGCATCTGAGTTTTTCATGAAGCGGGCGACAGAAATTGCACTCGGCGAGATATTTCCGACAAAAAATACACTCGAGAACTGCCAGGCTTTTTATCTTCTTAGCATCGCACAACAAGGGAACGGACTCAAGGATGAGAGCCATGTACGTGTGCAAGGCTTGAACAACCCGCCTCATTACTGACTTGATAGACGAGCATGGGCCTCGCTCTTCGAATTGCGTCTGCAATCAAGCTGCATTTGGAACAGACTTATGCTTATGAGACTTCGAACCCTACGCCTAGTGCCATCATTCTTCGCGAATCCGCACGGAGGACTTTGGTAAGTCATCCCAAATAAACAAACGTTAGTGATATAGCTGAATAGAATGTGCTCAGTGGATGTTACATAGTCAGGATCAGCTACATTCATGCTCTTCCTCGCCCATCTCTCTCGCTGCTTCGGATATCGACGCCCTACTACCTTGTGATGAAGAAGACTTCGCCAATGGGCGAGAGCCTCCTTCGCGAGCTGCTCTTGAAGGTACTCCACGTGCTATCAAGGACCCAAGCCTGGTCAACGATCCAAACCGGTCTCTTTTCGGTACTCTTATTCAGGCGCACGGGTTCTGGGGCGTTGTCACACGGGATGCAGTCAACTATACCCCATACTCTTATCCATGGGACCCAGAGAGCAAGTTTGCCAAAGTCTCGACAAAACTTCATCAGTGGGAAAGAAGCTTGCCTCCCAAGCATCAATGGAGTATGGCTAGACTTTCCAAATACAAGGCCAAAGAACAGGATCTGGTATGCGGCTCCTTTTGTAGCAAACCAAGCCACTAACAATCCAGGCATATCTCGGGGTCACAATGATTCCGCGACTTTGCAATATCATTCTCCGTCGCCCATACTTGGAGTAGTAAGTCCAGACAAGCAGCACATAGTGCCAGGCCTAATATGCGGTAGTATCCTGACTTCATCACGCGAATATCACCAGAGGCCGTCGGTCTATGACCAGATAGCATGCGATCTTTTCAACAATGTTCATAGACTTTACGAACAAATCGTCGCCCAGTTTACGGGACGCTCTTCAGATGAAAGTGTCGGTGCACAAATGGCCGCCTTTTGTGTCTACACCTGCGGCCTTTTTTCCATATATCTTTGGCGCTATCCCAACTGTAAGTTATCCTGATCGAAAACGATATAGCCTAGGTATTGATTCTCTTCGTTTTATCTAGTCCAGAACATCACGTATGACGGGGAAAAGATGTTTCTACGCAGTCTGGATATTCTGACGGAATGCAAAGAGGTCTGGCCTCTTGCTTCTCGTTGGGTGGATGCCTTGAGCCGCTTTGCTCATGATCCTAACAGTTCATTTAAAAGCGAAAATGGAATGGCGGGTGGCAGAGACCCAACCCACAATCCATTGACTCACCTTCCTACGGTCACGCCGATATCATCTAGCGCGTCTCCTACCTCGTCCTTGTACACTCGACAAAGCAATTCCCTTGCTTCAAGTTCCATTGCTCTGCAATCTCCATCTCCAAACGATATCTCTGTGCCCATATTTACGACTCATATTATGCCCTCTCATTTGTCTCAATCTCAAATCCAACAGCAGCTACAGATTCATTCTCATCCTCATCAGCCACCGCTATCGGTAATGCCACAGCAGCAGGCTTTTGTTCCACCTCAGCTTCAGCCTCAGCTTTACATGAGTCCTGATAATATTGCCAACTTTGACATGGTCCTGGGGGGCTTTGGCCCCCATGCTGTCCAAGCTTATCCGATGGCATCGCAGGGCAACGCTCCGTTAGCAACTAGCATCTCAACAGCTATGGATATCACCAGTGGGCCACTGAACCCTCCTCTGGACGGCTTCTTGGACGAGTTGAACTATTATTCGTACGGATCCCAGGAATGGATACCAACAAATAACTTGTTCGAAGGCTACAAGTGATTTGTCTTGGCGCTGTTTGGATCCAATGCTTGCAAGAAATGTTGCAATACAGTGATCGTCTTCCATTCCATCACATTGGACAAACAAGGCAGCAAATTGACACACTTTTTACAGGGTATGTTAATTCCATATCTAGTCATGTTCCTTACACTTCAAATTCAGATAAAATTGAAAATCACGGGGATTATTTCTCTCATTTAAATGGGACTCTTCTCATCTTAATAGGCAAAAATGGTCAATAGCTTGTCAGTTCATTTCATAACCAAGACCTATCGTGGGATCCGATATATGAAGTGTGAATTCCACCATGATTTAGAACCACACCTGACAAACAGATTCAGATGTGAAGCCTGCGTTTCATTTGTGGTAATTGCTACGTCTGACTAGGATTCATCAGCAGAAGATGGCATTTCACATCGTCTTGCAAGTGTCCGTGGGTTCATGGATTGTGTGAGAGCCAACGATTGTTTGACTATCGACAGCTACAGACGAGCTCACTTGATACTCTAGTCCGAAGGTTTCGTTTCAATGTGTCTTCGCTCAACTCTAAGGGTCCCCTACACACTCCGAATTTTCAAACCACTCCTCAAGAATCCCACCATGTTCCACAAAGGTGGTTTGTCCGAGTACGCCGTCCTAAGCCTTCCCTAACACTTGAAAGGGAATCCAAGACAGACTCCATGGGCCGTGACAACCAGGGCTGCAAAAGCAGAACAAAAAAGAGTAATAAACCGACCGCCTTGACTCCCTATCCTCTACATGAATTTTGGGCCGCCGCCGCTTTTCATCCTCGCAGGGCATACATGACTTCTCTATACCATCATTGCATCTGAATAAACAAAACAAAATGGACTGTGTAGTGTAGTGTAGTGTAGTGATATGATAGGGGAATGAATACATCATGTAGCGATGAATATGCCAGGTGAAGCGTCATAAGGGGGTATTTGAATTACTGTAGTGTCGTATGGGGTCTATATACATGCAAGGGTCGTGGGGATCGTGCTATGACTGGGGAGGGGGAGGGGAGCATTTGTTTGTGGCGGCGATCGCTCGCCTTGGATTTGAGATAAGAGTCTGAGTGCCAGATCAGTTGGCCATGACGGCCTGAGAGCCACTCAGTTGGCGTTTAACCTGCTCGCGGGCCCAGCGGGCGGTCTCGATGGTTCGGGGCTGGAATTCCCGGTTGGTCTTGGTCTCCTTGATCATAACAGTGAGCCAGTCTTGGCGGAAAGCGTCAACCAGTTGGCCGTCGGGGTAGGCATCAGCAAGGTCACTGCTCGAGTTAGCATACTTCATGCAAATTGCTGGGCCAGAATGGCTTACCCAATAACGCCCATGGAAGCCCGCATCAAGGATTCGCTTCGGTTCATATCACTAGCGATAATGCTGAGGGCGTTGAAGATGAGAGGGACGTATTGCTGAAGAGCTTGTGCTATGATGTGTCAGTAACGATTGCATACCGGACGGACAGGACGACATACTCTTCTCGCTGACCTTCATGGCGCCAATAATTCCACCCCAGGCATCCATAATACCCTCACGAAGGGAGACGACATAGTCGTACATCTCGTAGGGGCCCTCGGGAGAAGCGGTAACAGTTGTAGCTTGCTCGAGAACCTGGGCAACTACGGACAAATATGTCTCGAAGTGACCACCGATGGCACCAGCAATGTCGCCAAAGCATTGCAGGATAGCAGGCTTGAATTGGTTGGCCAGAGTGGTACTCTGCGGTTGGTTAGATATGTCAAGACACACAAATAGGGGGATACATACTCTGAGGTTGTTGAGGAGGTAGTTCATGAAGTTATCGCAGTAAGGCTGGCTGCGCTCGCCCAGAGATCGAGTAATGTCGCTGACCAGACCAATAGCCATGGAGCAGAGACTGGGCTCGTCCTGGTTTCCGAGGGCGTTATACAGGAATGGGGCAAAGGCATCCATGTACTTGACGAAATCCTCCTCCATAGCAGTGGAAAGAGCGCTGATGGTAGCGAAAACGGCATCAGGAACGCTAGACTTTCCACCGACGTTGTTGAGGATCTGAAGAAGAATTTGCATGATACGATCACCCTGAGGAATAATCTCCTTGTCAAGGCGAGAGATGATAGCCTGGAGGACAGTGCACAGGCTGTTCTGCATCTCCTCGAGAGTGATCTTGTCCTCGACACTGACGACCTGGTTCTGGAGAGGAACAGTCTCTTCGAGTCTCTTGATGATTACATCAGAGAGAGAGGCTACTGGCTGTAAGCTTTCGGAAGCAGCGTTCTGCACAAAAACGTTGAGAACCTCATAAGCAGCGGTTCGTACTGAGGTCTCAGTTTCTGTGCGAGCAGTAACGTCCAGCAGAGAGCTGACGGCATTGTTGAAGTGGGGGGTGATAGCGTTAGAAGAAGCGCCGGGATCACCGGCAAAACGCTCAGCCAAGTTCATAAGGGCCCAACAGCATGAGGGTGCCATCTTGGCGCTGCTGAGAAGACCCTTGAAGAGCGACTCGATCAAAGTAGGGAGTTGTGTCTGAGGGTCGATAGCCTCGGAGCATGCCTCGGTGATTCTGCCCAGGGCATATGCAGTCGAGTCCTTGACATGCAAGGATTCATCATCCATCATGGTAATGAGGATAGGCAGGGCCTGCTTGACGATAGGGTCCAGGACCTTCTCGTCAGGACCCTCCATGATAGCGCCGAAAGCAGATACAGCAGCATCTCGGTTATGCCAGTTCTCGTGACGTAGGTTACCCTCAACAAACTGAAGGACGGATGTGATGATCGTAGCACCAACGGCCTGTGCGTACAGCTGCAGACACTGGTAAGCAGCGCGGGACAGGTTGTACTCGTCGTCGGTGGCGTCCTCGTCCTGCTTGGTGAGGAGAAGCAGGAGAACCGGTACGACTTCGTTGGCAGCAACGCGGGCAAAGTTGTAGAAAGGGCGCATCTGGTCAGAGCTCTCTACTTGGGCGTTGTCATCCTCGATGGAGATCTCCTCTTCGCAAACGGTACTCCAGAACTCAACAGCCAGCTTCGCGACATCCTCGTCATCGGACTTCATGCCAAGAATGGTAAGACCAAACAAGGCCTTCTCCATATAGAATCGCATGTTCTCGTAGTAAAGGGCCATGATTCGGTTAAGGCAGCCAAAGGCGCCCTGTTGTATCCTTGAGTCGTCGGCTTGTGTGGCCTCGCAGACGACCTGCATGATGTAGTTTCGCTCTCCCTCGTGCTTAAAGTTGTTGCCGACAAATTCGAGCGAGTCACCAAGGGCGGTGATAGCAGCGAGGCGAACCTCGATGTTTGTTTCCTCCTTTCGGGCTCCTTGCACAACAGCAGTCAGAATAGCGTTTGAGTGTGTTACCAAAGCCCCGCGCAGCTCAGCATCTTGGCTCTCGCAGATGTAGCCAATGGTGGTCAAAGAAGACTGCTTCTGGTGGTCGGCACCCTCGCTCACATTCTTGACAAGGAAAGGTAGCAGATCGTTCCACTGGCCACGGGGTAACTCGATAGCGGCAATAGAAGAAATGACCTGGGCGGCGGCAGTGCCAGCCTGAGTGTTGGAAGAGTTAAGAGTCTGGAGGGTAAGCTCCTTGACCCTGTTCTTGGTCTCGTCGTCTGTTTGCTGGAGCCATTTTGCTTGCAATTCCTGATGACGAGCAAAGTCTCGGGTTGTGAAGGCGTTCTTGAGGGCGATACCGGCAGCAGCTCTGATGGAGCCATCGGCAGAGTCGTTTGCTAACTCTTGTACGAGGGTTGCGAGGTATAGGGGCTAGTGAATCGTCAGTCGTCATTCGAGCGGAGGGAGGATCAGGGATGCCATACAAAGTTGCTCTCAGCGGCTTGGGTAAGTTGCTGCTCGGCAGCATTTCGCAGGTTCGCATCTAACAAAAGTTAGTATTGATTCACTTCACTCGCAGATAACTGCTCAAGTTTCAATCGGCGGGGAGGGCGCGGGATACTGACCAGGCGACAGCGAATTTGCGAGCACCTGGTTTATCTCTGAGCTCGACATTTTGAGATTTAAGAACGGCTCGTCATGCGGTTTCGGGAGGTATGAATAATGAGTGAGGCGCAGAAAGGCGTAAATGTGTGAGAATGAAGAAGAAGAAGGAAAAAATAGAGCCTTTGGTTAGGCGCACGTGTCGATAAGTTTGGCAGATGGAAGAGAGAACTGTTCTGGATGAGGCGGAGAGGCGGGGGTTTTTTCCCACGACGGGGGGCTCAGGCCAGGAGAGGAAAAGAACGGGTATGAGGGTCGAACGAGCTTGGCGGGCCAAAAACCGATGGAACGGGGCCTTGTTTGATTTGATGGGCTTTGAGATGCTTGATTGCTAGCAAAGCGGTGGTGAAGGAAGAGAAGATCCTGAGTTTAGACAAAAGAAGTGTTGATATTCTACGGCTTGATGTTACAGGGAAGAAAAAGTTAACCTCTTGGATCAAAGGTTTGATGATGGCAGCCCGCTCTTGCCTTCAAAGTCGCTACCGCCACTTATTTTCACACTGTATAGCACTGTGCAGAGGTGGTCTGTGAGAGGCGGTTATTTTTCACCAACGAGCAGCAACGTTTGGTGCCTGATTTGATGTTCAGGGGAACGTAATGACAAGAGATGCAGGCATGTGTTTAACTAACAGACTGCAGTTATCGATGAGAGTGAGAATCACAGTGACGAACAGGACTGAGGATGCTGTGATTCATCACCTGTAGTTTACCTGCCGATGCGTCACAGCCCTGAGCCTCACTGTGACTACTACCGTGCCTACATCCAATACCTTTCCCTACTATGCATGCATATAGAACCCCTCCACACCGACGGCCATGCCCTTCTTTTGCTCCGGGACCTTGCGGCAAAAGCCATTATACTTTCCTGGCTGGTGCGAATATATCTGCTGCAGGTTTCGTTTTGTTTTGTTTATTATGAGACGACACATGAGACTCTGGGCTACTGTTGGGGTTCCGAGACCTTAGCTTCTTATGCACGCTGTCGCTTGTCTTGATTCAAGTTTACCTGGACTGCTGTTAGTTCCAATGCGTAGAACCTCCACTATGAACGCATAATTCAAACCTGCTTTCATTACTTACACTGGGAGGTAGGGAAAACTTCGCTTAATCTATAGATAGGTTAACAGTCGCACTGTACGCCCTAGGTAAGGTATGTACAGTGCCCCGCGGTGAAGAAATTCACACAGGCTTTTTGTACAGTGCCAACCAAGAGCAAGCAAGGTGTCTCCCTCCAGGGCTTCCATGTGAAGTTTGAACCTTGCGGTACTTCAGCCCAGGCAGCCAAAACAAATGCCATCCAGGGACAACAGGGCCCTGGCTACCAACCTTTTGGCAGGAGTTTAAAGTTAGGCATAGCATAGCACAAACCCATCCCTTCGAATAGTTCCTGCTAAAGATATTCATTTGAAATTTGAAATTATCACTTCACTTAGCTCACACATAATCTCAACAACCCCCCTTTCCTTTCTTTTAGTTTTTCTTTTCTTCTGTTTGTGTTGATTTCGTACAAGTAAATAGTTCCACTCTTCCACGGCAACCAACGCCGCCAGCCTTGCCACGCTAGGTAACTCATTCATAACCCAGTTCCACGGCGGATGCAGTTTGGGCCGCTATCAAAATGAAGTTGACTTGCCAGATTTAGAGCTCATGTTCGATGTTCGCTTCGTCTTGGGATTTGGATCTTCCATGTGTTTCCAGGGGTCCAGTCTGGGGAAATTTCGTTGCTTGGGCCCTGCTCCCGCTACTTTAGTACACGGCTATTAGGTATATCATGAGAGCACTGACAATATCTGCTTCTCCCAACCAAAACCGTTCTACAATAGCCCAGCCTGCCTTATTGCCCGTTGCTTTATACTTCGTACTCTGCCTGTCGGCTTGTTCCCCCTGTAACGTATACTGGTTCCAATGCTGCTGTCTCGGTAATAAACCTCAGTCTCCCTGTCTGGAAACGTCTGTGCCCTTCACAGCATCGGGGAACATAAGGTCCACGGGCAGGTACTTGCGAATCAAACAACTACCTAGATCGCGGGTGGAAATGGGCTCGTTGGGCAACGGGATCATTACTGCACAACTGATAGACAGCTCTAAAGTGAGTGAACTGATGGAGTCTTGGGCTGTCTTGCTTGGTTTCCTTTGGTCTCTCCTCTGCCCGCTGTTGAAGGGATTAGTCAGGCTTTCAGCCTCTGCTTTGTGCTCTGGAGAAATGTCACATTGCCAGTGGAGCATGGTTTTGTATTCAAACTGCATTACTATAAGCAAGTCTTTTTTAGAGAAATATCCTTTGTTATTCAGTGAGCAATAGGAATGATTGCCTAAGAGTCCCGCTCTAGCTTAAGTAAATACACTACAATCTTTTGTTGGTGGCCATGCAAGTATGTTCAGCGTTAGACCACATGCTCTCACTTTGAGTTGTAGGCATCGTACAATGATGCTTGTTTATGCTTAACCATAGGAGGGTAATGCAAAAAGCCAACACAATAATGACAACAAGTCTCTATTGAGTGTTTCTCCTCCCTGAGCCCTGGCCACCTACCAAAAAAAAGGGATCTTTGTTCTCGTTTGCGAGAAGCGCCAGACTGTGAAGTCCGGCAGCCGTTTGAAAGCCTACACGCAGAGCCCTATAGCACAAGTCTTACAGGGTCGAATCAAGGAACTCGAGGTCACATCAGATATTCGATTTGGCCGGGATAACAGGGCAATGACATCTCTCAGTCCAGGGGTCAAATACCGGTGAGGTAGTATTGGAACACCGATTACTCGTTCACCGACCGGCATTTATGCATGCCGGAAAGAAATAAATCCTGAATAACTTGGCTTCGCGATGAAGGACCTCTGGGCACTACTTAGTCAGGATCAACTCCCGTGAGTGAAGAGAGTTGAAATTTATCATTCTTGTTTACTCTGCGATCCATGTTGGTTAGACGTGGTGAGTCTTGCAGAATGCCCCTCGAGGGAGGGGT
>LTDI01000596.1:0-10231 GCA_001654545.1 Fusarium agapanthi
AGTTAGCTGCCTTAATCGCAGTAGCGGTGAAGGAGGGCGAAAGAGATCACGCTACACAGCACGTGACCAATTCACAATCGTAAAGACCAGCCAAACATCAGTGCACCATTAGTATAAACAGGGGAAGGCTTATAATATATGTAGGGTTAAAGCGTAGGCTACTTAGTAATTAGTAAAAATTAAGTAACGTATATATAATGTAAGCGCTTCTACCTATTAGGTTATAATAATTATTCACTTCCTAGATATCTTTAAAGTCTAGTAAAATAGTAAACTTATAGCCAATGCCTTTACTACTAAGGGCTATATATATCTTATTATTAATACCTTTAATAGCAATTTAATACTATTAAAAAAGCCTAAAGGCTTTAATATTATAAAGTAGCTTAGTAAAGGATTTAATAAAAAGAACCCCTATACTATAAAGGCTATAGATTTTTTTATTATAGCTAGTATTAACTACCTAAAGAGCATTAGTATTACTTAGATTATTACTAATAAATATTATTTAGAAGCTAAGGCTTATTCTATATTTAAATGTAAAGACTTCTAGATAGCTAATAATATATAGTACCTTATTTATTACTATAAAGATAGTATTAAAGTTAAATTTATTACCTATCCTTTCTTTATTAAGTTAAAGAAGTTAACTACTATTACTAGCTCTTTATCTATTGCTATATAGAACTTAATAATATTTTTACAGTAAAGAAATATTATAAAGTAAAGGCATCCTATTTAAGTTAAAGTAAGACTTCTAGATTAATACTTTCCCTAGAGTTCAGTATAGCTTTGCCATTAAGGGAGATATAAAGGATAACAAGCAATTATTTCCCAAGGAGCAGGCGTTTAACCAGGCAGTGTTTTAGTTTAAAGGACATCTCGAGTAGATATAGATATACTAGTATCTAGTAGGTTAAACACTTACAAGAGCTAATTAAATGTAAATTAAAGTATTAAAAAATAAAAGTTATATTTAAGTAATAGAAATAAATAGTAAAATTATCTTAATTTAAAGAAATCAAAAGCGAGCTTGAGTATAGCGTCTGTAATCATTCTACCGAAGCTCAAGCATGTTTAGGAATATTTATCGACTAAGATCCTTTAACAATCTCCCCGTAACATGAATTAAAGCACCACCCGGCGACGTTTAGCAACCCCCCCCCCCCAAATTAAAGACAAGACTACTCTTTGCTACTTAAATCCCCCGCGTCCATACCTCGTGGATAAGCCTCGTGGCTATGAAAGTGATATAGCTCAGGCTCCACCAGGTCCTTCCTGAAAAAGACATATCGCTGGATCCACCATGGCAGAACTTTAGTCAGCTGATGCTTAGCATGGACAGTCGTTGGGACGGCGAAGACATAGTCAAGTTCCTCCAAGCTCCTCTTAGCGGTCTCGGGCATGAAAAGGAAGATGGCAATAAGAGCGACGATGTTCAATCCAGCATAGAAGCCGAAGCTTCCAGCAGGAGTAAGTGCGAGCAGCATTCGAGGGAACGTAAGACCGAGAACGGCGGCCCAGAAGTTGTTGGTTGCAACAGCCCAAGACATACCAATCTCTCTGTGGGACAAGGGAAAGACCTCGGCAGAGTAGACAAAAGCGCAAGGGCCTTCACCAGGAGAGTAGAAAGCAACAAATGCGAAGATGAAGAACGCAATCATGCCCAGATGAGCTTGGGAAGATGAGGGAATGTAGAATGACATTCCAGTGCCGAGAAGAGTGAGGAACATGAACGGGAAGGTGGAAATAAGAAGAGTGCGTCGCCCCCAAGTATCAATCGTTTTGAGAGCGGGAAAGGCAAAGACGAACATAGTCTATCGTCCAGGTTAGATGGGAGTTATAGAAACATTAGAAAGGGTGAGTGTACCATTCCAAAGCCCCAAGACACGAGGAGTGCAGTGATGTTGTCGGCGCCAGCTTGGGTGAAGATAGTTGAGGAATAGAACGCAATAATGTTGACTGTGGACAATTTGCTTAGAAATTTTCGTGTAACAGCCAGAAGAGGGGAATACTCACTACCGCACATCTGTTGAGCAATCATAATAATTCCTGAGGCCTGGGTAGCACGCCGAATCCGAGGCACGGTGAAGAGTTCAACCGCTCGAGTGAAAAAGTTGGCTTTCTCAAAGCCCTCCTCCTTGATAAGCATATCCTCGGCAAGAAGCTGTGAGTGAATGTAGTATAAATCCCGCGCAGCTTGAAGAGGTGTATAGCGAAGTCGAAGGAGTGACTTGTAGGCCTCGTTATGCCTTCCCTTCTTGATTAACCATCTTGGCGACTCGGGAGCGAACCAGATGCCAAGAAGGAGAGGAACAGCAGGGATGAAGGCAGATCCTAACTGCAGTCTCCAAGCAATAGCTCCAGTATGGACTACGGCGAGGTTTGCAGAGAAACCAAGCATAATTCCAAAGGCGACAAAGAGCTGCCACGACATGACTAAGGCTCCGCGAATAACAGCAGGGGCGTTTTCCGCAGAGTACACTGGGACTGTCACTTCCTTGAGACCCATTCCCATTCCGAGCAGGATTCTGCATACTAGGAGCTGAACCCAGCTCTGAGAGACTGCTTGACCGATCGGGGCGAGGAGACTAAAGAGGGCTCCGATGAAAATGGTACCGCGGCGGCCGATGAGATGATTCAAGGGGTCCGAAAGCCAACAGGCACTGAGGGTAGATTAATATCCGTCAATACCTATCCGCACGAGGACACAACTTACAAGAGAGCGATTGCCATGTATGGAGCACCGTTGATAGCACCAATGATCCATGAGTTCGACTCACAAGTTCCAGCTGCTTCACAAGCTTCACCATGGTCAGCAATACCGAAAGCCTGAGGGAAGGACAGATTGGCTCCGTTGGAACCCGTCTGATCCCATCCTTGGATAGCTGCACTGATGGAGTTGAGGAGGATGGTAAAGTAGAGCGACTTGGGGTGTTTCCATCTATGATCTCTCTCGGTTCGGAGTGCTTCACGGTCTTCCTCATTCAATTCTCCGATCGATTCGAACTCAGTGGGTCGCTGCGCGATAAGTGCACCCTTTTGAAGGTTAGGTAGAGCATCGTTCAGGTCGTTCTGCTGTGCGTAGGCTTCGACGTCGCTGAGAAGTCGCTCTTTAGGGATACCGGCCAGAGGGTTGCGGATCCTGTTTTTGTCAACATCGGCCAGGATAAGGGAGTCGTGTTAGGAAACTCACTCTCCAGTTTCGTTGTTTGTCATGCTGACAACACTTGCTTTTCGGTTCTTCTCAACAGCATCGTCCTGCTGCCTATTCACAAGTTAGATTTGAGTTGCTAAAATGAGAAAGAACACAAGGCTCACTGATCTGCCTGCTCGATGTGATGCGACATGATGAACTAGGTTTCGAGTCAGATAGGACGGTAATGATGAAGATTGTTCGATGGAAATCTGGAACTTGGGTCTTGAGATTCCCTTGTCGGGATTGCCTTGACAATATATACAAATTTGTCTGCTTCATTGTTTCCCCAAGTTCCCCAAGTTCTCCGCGTTTACGACGATTCTGGGGAAGTGTGGGGAATTCGTCCTCAAGCTTAACGTTGGATGCATCCATCTCGATGTGGGTGGCTGCTAAGCAGCTCGGAGCGACCACCGAGCTAGACTTGGTGAAATCCTTGAAGCGAGCGCCACAAGTAAAAAAGCGTTTCACTCGGTGGTCCACCCGAGCCCAATTTTGTGGCGTGACCATCTCCTCAGGCTCTCAACCAGACAATATCGATAGTATCTCCGAGCCATACGTTCACGTGCAACATCTTAACGGAGCATCGAGCGATCAGGGGTGCGGGCGAAGGACCGAGGGGAAGAACCCGATAGAACAATGGGAATTGCAAAATGCTCCGTCGCAATCGACGAGCAACTGAACGTGTATATAACGAAGAAGAGTTACAACTGTACGGTAACAAAGCACTTACTGATTATTCCAATCTCTTGAACTATCTTGAGCAATCACAATTATCACAATGGCATCCGCAACAGTCACCGAAGTCTTGCAGCGAAAGCCCAAGAACTTTGCCATCCAGACCAACCCGGCACATGACCTGCATCTCATTGAGGCCGATGTCCCTGAGCCAGGGCCATCGGAATGTCTGGTCCATGTCCGTGCCACCGGTATTTGTGGTTCAGATGTACATTTCTGGAAGCACGGAGCCATTGGTCCCATGGTTGTTTGCGGCGAGAATGGTCTTGGCCATGAGAGTGCTGGTGTCGTCATCAAGACTGGCAAGGATGTAACCAAGTTCCAGGTTGGTAAGTAAACTATCCAGTCCAACAATGAGATAATGATCCCAATACTGATATTCTGGTGCTGTAGGCGACAGAGTTGCCCTCGAGTGCGGTGTTCCTTGCTCCAAGCCTACCTGCTACTACTGCCGAACTGGCCAGTACAACGCATGCCCTGATGTCGTCTTCTTCTCTACTCCTCCATACCACGGTACTCTTCGTCGCTACCATGCTCACCCTGAAGCCTGGCTGCATAAGTTGCCCGACAGTCTCAGCTACGAGGAGGGTTCATTACTCGAGCCTCTCTCCGTTGCGCTTGCAGGCATTGATAGGTCCGGCCTTCGCATGGGCACTCCACTGGTTATCTGCGGTGCTGGACCTATCGGTCTTGTGACTCTTCTAGCGGCTCATACGGCCGGAGCTGCTCCTATTGTCATCACGGACTTGGACGAGAATCGCTTAGCCAAGGCTAAATCTCTCGTTCCTCGAGTTCGTACCGTGCAGGTTGAGCGAGGAGTCGAGCCTGTAGATCTGGGCAAGAAGATCGTCGAGACTCTGGGCGAGGAGGCGCGACTAGTGATTGAGTGCACTGGTGTCGAGTCGAGTATCCATGCTGCTATTTATGTAAGTGACAGATGAATCTTGGTTCTTGTGTTTCCCCCCCACTAACGCCTCTACTAAGGCTTCTGCCTTCGGCGGCGCTGTCTTCGTCATTGGAGTTGGAAAGGATTTCCAGAACATCCCTTTCATGCACCTTTCTTCCAAGGAGATCGACCTCCGCTTCCAATACCGTTACCACGACACCTACCCCAAGGCCATCAGTCTGGTGACGGAAGGATTGATTGACCTGAAGCCACTTGTTACACACCGATTTAAGCTAGAGGAGGGCATCGAGGCGTTTGGAGTAGCATCAAACCCTGCTACGAGGGCCATTAAGGTTCAGATTATTGACGAGTAGACGGACGGTCTGATACTGTGACACGACACAAAATAACAATAGAGTTTCCATGTTGGAGAATGTAGTACGATGATAGATCGAAAAGAGCTTTATTATAGTTTCGAGAAACCATTGGCCATCTGCGTGAGTCGTAAGTAAAGATCGATACTTGCAAATAGAAGCGGTACTCAGAGGTCGTCTTCAGACACTCTTAAGCTGTCGTATGCCTTCCAAATATGCTCATCGATGATGACTACCCGTGCGAGTATCAGCGTAGGATGGACGAGAAAGGTACTTACTAAAATGTAAGCTTGGTCGACAGCCCACCTTCAAGCCTTTCAGCACCCTGTAATATTCATCACCCAGGTTAGCATGATCTACCTAAGATCGTTATTCCACCTTTCTCAGCAGGCAAAAGGTGAGGAGAGAGAGAGGATTTGCATATCTGAGCCTATTTCGTCGTGGACCAGGATGATCAGTGTCATAATCACTTATTAGGCCCAACAATCTCTTCGGAATCTCGATGGCCAAATACAGGAGGCAACTGCGTACGGCAGTGAGTCATTCGCCATATGCAAGATACTTGCGGAATGAACTACAAGTCCCGTTGAGATTGACAGGGGTCCGACACTGATTCTAGACTAGTATAGAATCCCATGAAGGTTGCACACGGTCGACCGGCAGGACGAATCTAGACAAGCGATTGGATCGCTTCCATTAAGAAGTAAAGCTTAACACGAATGATTGCACGGACAAAACAATGAGTGAAGTCAACTGGTACTACATGTGACCGCATCAGACCAGTCTACAATAAATCCTTCTGCAGATTGGCTTTGATGTTGTGATGTACTACGGAGGACATTACCCAGCGAAGCATGGATGCTCTTTAGCTGTTCCTCTACGCTTGCCACAGCCGAAGTAATTTGCAGGGAATCGACTTCTATCATACCGTTTCACAAGTGATCATCAGCATGTTCCGTAGCCGATCGTGCGGCTGGTGAATGTTTCCCAAGACGTGTTCACTCCGACCCGATTCGCAACGTGCCCCGAATCTCCAACGCGCTCCATCTCGTGGACTCCGTCTCGCCTGCACTAAGGTCCAGCCACTCCTCGGTGGCATCTCCGCACCAAATTTATGGGCACATAGCCACAATACTAAACTATGATTGGCTCGGCGACACCACCGAGGAGCCACTCAATCAATGAGACAAGCCCGCAAGCTGCCCCAGCTTCTCCATCAACAATTATCTTCATCATGTTACCGAGCGAAAGTTCACGAACAAGAACAATGTATAACTGGACGGAATCCAATGTAGGAAAATGATGAACAAGATATCAACAATTTATATGTAGGTTCTGCGTGCGTCCGAGAGGAAATGAAAACTCATCCTTTACGTAGCAACCAACAAGAGCCATGTCTCTAGCCGGGAAAACCGCCATCGTCACGGGAGGTGCCCGCGGAATTGGCAAAGGCATCGTCCTTACCTTGGCGAAACAAGGGGCAAATGTTAGTCTCTGCCCATCGATCCAACTAAAAACATCCCTGACTGACCTTTACAGGTCGCTTTCACATACGTTTCTAAGTCGTCCGAAGGCCACGCCAAAGACCTTGTCCGCGAAGTCGAATCACTTGGCTCCTCAGCCCACGCCATTCAAGCCGATGCCGCGTCTCTCTCCTCGCCCAAGAAGGTCATTGAGTCTACTCTTGACGCCTTCAACGTTACACACCTCGACATCCTTGTCAACAATGCAGGACTCGGGTCTGCGGGTACACGAATCGAAGCAGTCACGGCTGACGAGTACGAAATAATTATGGGGGTCAATGTCCGTGCTGTTATCTTCATGACACAGGCATTCATCCCTTACGTTCGACCAGGCGGGCGTATTATCAACTTGTCCTCTATTTCTGCACGAGGCGGTTTTGCTACACAGGGAACCTACTCGGCGTCCAAGGCTGCTGTTGAAGCTCTGACCCGTTGTTGGGCAACGGAACTTGGCCATAAGTACAATGTCACCGTCAACGCAGTCAATCCTGGACCTGTGGACACGGACATGTATAGAGCAGCGGGAGAAACACATCTTGCTAGAATGGAAGAACAGAACAAGAAAACACCAGCAGCTCCAAGAGCAGGTACCGAGAACGACGTTGCAGAGATCGTAGGATTCCTCTGTGAGGAACGATCGAGGTGGATTACTGGAGATATTGTCTGTGCTAATGGCGGTATGATGTACATCTAAGCCTCACAACTAGAAAAAGTCTAGACATAGAAGAACCACTAATAGATGTCTAATAGACGAAATTAACTTCATGACGAACCTAGGCTATCAACCAGGCATCCAGGTCCCCCAATCCGAATATGGTCCTGTAGAGTCCGAACTTCCCTGTAGCATAATCCCTCCAGTGGCATCGAGTAATTCGGCATCTGAAGAACTTTGGGCATAAAATGGAAACGGCATGCCCCGTTCGCCTAGGAATATCGTGTTCCGGTCCTGCGCACCTGTATTGGGTGCAGCAGGAGTTTGGTCTTGTGTGGTCAGCTGCCAAATGTCCATAGAGGAGCTTTGCAGATTCTGGCTGGCTGTTGGAGATGAGGGTGTCTCGAATAACGACAAGAAGAGTTCTCTTTGATCTGTAGTTGTGAGTATGAGGTTCAATTTACAATGGGGTCACATACCTAGTAACCTCTTTAGTATGTCGCGGGCGCGCAACGCCATGCTATTCGTAGCACCGAGATTCCACAAGCAGTCTACTGCTCGCTTCAAATCCCTCTGCCAAGCAGGCGCAAGAGGATGTGCAGGATCATAAATGTAGCAAGTTGCTTGTACGAAGGTCGCAGTGATCAACCAGTACGTAGCATACCAGGCGAGGCCCCGCGGTTGACCAGGTTCCGTTTCAAGGTAGCCACAGATAGACTCGACGCACTTTTCTGCCACTGCTAGACAAGTCGAGATGGGCTCAATGGATATGTCCAGACTTTCTTTATCCTTGATCTTTCGAAATAGGATGGGTCTGCTGAGAATAATGCGAAGATGGAACGATCGCCAGATGAGGATCCGTTTTGGGATCTCGAACCATATCCCGAACGTCAAGCCTTCGTCAAAGTAGGAAGGGAGGTCTTTGTGCCAATGAGCGATGCTTCGATCCAGTGTGACGGCCCTGTCGTGACTTGGGATCTGATGAGTAAGAAGCTCAACCTGAACCATATTGGCGATTTGTGCAAGCCTGGCGTGTTGTGCAAGACAAGATGTTGTGCTCGGGCCATCCTTAGAACTGGGAAGGCTTTCCATGTCCACAGCGAGGTCCTGATCATCGAGATTGGAGGGGGGCCGAACGTTGACTCCTACCAAGGATGCTGGTGGTCTTCCGAGGGTCAATTGAGCTCCGGATACGAATACAAATATGGCCCACCATGCTCGTCTACGAATCTCCATCGTGAACGGGCTTGAAGACGGCAAGAAGAATTCGCGGTGAAGGCCAATCGCCAGAGCCATGCTCCATCCGATACCGATGAGTACAAAGCCTGAGTTAGGCTTGTTTCGCTTCTGAAGGTAGTTTGCCATAAGGACTAACCCTTGGACGTAACTGAGCGACCCTTTCTCTAGAATATCCATGGTCAGACTTTGTCGAGCTTTTTTGTAAAATGGTACGTCGTTGTCTGATGCATCAGTTGCGCCGACAAATGCACCGATAGCGATAACAATATTGTACAATAGTGGCCATGAACCATCGCGTGGTTTGGCTAGTGCCCCTGTACCAGCGTCAGCGGCTGACCCTCGGGAATCTTGAGTGACAGCTCACCTGAAAGACGTGCACGGAATGTTCCCTCATGAAGAATTGGGTACGAGCTATGGTAGATCTTGAAGTAATCGTCCAAGTACCGTGAAATGTCGGCTGATGATGCTTCAGAGGTATTTCGACTATCGGGGTCGTCCAGTGGGAAAGGTGTCGGCTGATCGGCGGGGACATACAAATGCAGAGTTTGAAGGAATTTCATGGCAGCGACCCCAGATTGAGGCCCGGTATATCCGACCTTTCCCGGCTCTGTGATCAGAGAGCCCATTCCATCAGTCGTGTTATCAAAATCTTGTGTTTCATCAAATTCGAAATCTTCAGCGTTGCTCCATTCAGCCGGACTGGGGTCATTCGGCGGCTGATTGCCTGCTGGCCCGTATCGTGTTTCCGGAGCCTCGGAGAGCGTACCAGGGCTTGAGCTTCGGGGCAGATCCTGGCCGCCCGATTCAAGGCGTCTTATTGCATCTTGGATATTAACTTCAGGCAGGTGAACAGCCCAAGCCTTTTCCATTGATGCTATCAATTTCTCAGCCTGGTTTAAGCGCCTGTTATCGTCATCAGCACAAAATAACCTTGCAGATCTTGAGGTTTCATCCGGCCTTACCGCTGCAGGGTCGTAAGTGACTCCATCACCGAGCTGTATCTGCAATCTTTCATGTCTCGGGCACAATTGGCGCATTTTGCTCCTCCTGAGCATCGCACTTTGCGACGTTTGCATTCATTGCAGGCTTGCGCCTTGCGCGATAGCAGCGGTCTATGCGGCAAGTTGCCTTGTGAGCTGCTCATTACCCCCGTGTTAAACAGGTATATCTCAGATGTAGACTGAATGACGAGACCAGGTACAACTAATTGTGATAGAGGCAATAAGCCAATTGATGACCGAAGTATCAACGGAAGATATGTTAGCGGAGATGCTTTGTTGAAAATGAGGGGCTGGTCTTGTGCGTCTGGAGTCAAGACCAGCTAGACCTAATCGGGTAACACTGTAGAGAAGTCAAGCAACGCTCCCAATAACTCAAGTCGACTTGTTCAATTCAAGTCTGACTCTCTGACTTGCAAGTCAGGAAAAAAGGCCACAAGTCAAGTCTACCTAGGTTCTGACTTAGAAGTTAGTAAGTCAATATAGTAAAATTAGTAATACATAGGTACCTTTTACTTAGGAAATTCTGAAGACCTAGGGTAGGTTTTCTTATCTTATCTTGATGAATTAGTCAGCAGAAAAAAGCTTCCTATAGGCCACTACTCCTAATTAGGCTAGGCTAGTG